>JAVJAQ010005180.1:0-131650 GCA_032362365.1 Zygogramma bicolorata
TCCTTTTCGTTTGTGAATCTGAATCCATTAATCTTGGAAGGAACATGTTATTAGTCTGCTGCACTTTCAGTTTTTATTTAATCCTAAACCTAATAGTTTGATGCAAAAATTCTGGTTTGTCGCAGAATTTTGTATCCGATTGGACTGGACAGAATCAGTCAGAAATTCAAAATTTATTTTATGAAAACTGAATGGACGGAACAATACAATGATACTTTGATGGTGAATCGTAAGCTTCGTTTGGAATAACCACCATCTCGTATCATGTGATAATGGATTGCTCATATAGAAAACGTCTCGTTTCTACTTTTCAGTTATCAGGTGGAAACTAGATCGCTGAAACCACCACGAACAAACCACCCATTTGTAATGCTGTTTGGAATAATGCATTGGTCTCATGTTTCAAAGCAAGTAGCTATTGACTTACCAGAATTAGAGTTCCCATTCACCCTTATGCTACGCACATGAACTGCTGTACCGCTGCTGTGAAGGTGTCACGCAATGGTTATCATCATGCTATTCGTCAAACAGTGTTGCTGTTTCTGTCATGATTCTTTGTAGACGGGAATTCAACGTCACTCAACAATTGATTCGTTCATGAATCCCCTCACAGTGATAAAATCACTGGTAGGAAATTCAACATGAATTTTCGAGATCCTTCTCATACACGTCAGAAAGCAGTATGTTCTGGTTATATGTAATGTCACTTGTCCATTTTCGGATATTTTATAATCAACGGATCCTGCGACAAACCTGCTTAAAATTTAATCTTTCCAATTGATCGACTTCTGAGTTCTACTTTAAAGTCTGAATTCCAACTCCCTCGGAAATCCAAACTGAGGAAGGTACGCATAATGCTACCTGTTGGAAGAAATTGGGATGCTAAGAGGAAAGACAAATCATCTCAGCTAAATTGAAAAGTGGTGTAAAAACAAGATAGCTGAAAACAACCTATTGGTAGCAATGAAAAGGACGATAGAACCATACTTCGAAATTTCATCAAGAACATCACAAAGCTGATGAATATTATGGTGTAGAGATTTCGATATAGTAGAGAACAGCAACAAATGTAATGTCTAAGTAACATTTTGAATAATCTGAACTCTTATTAACAAATAAATGTTTCGTTTCAGGTTGAAATACATTTGTCTAAACAATCTTCCTTAGTATCCCTCCAATATTTTTTGCTTGATTTGAACGTAACTCGAATTTAGTGCGACTAGCCGTAAATTTATCTCTACTACAACAGAATATCATTTGAAACTACTGTACCAAAAGCAATATTGTGAAAAAACTTTATATTTCACCGGAATCAAGATTTATAACAGTCTGCCCGAATACCTGAAAAATATCAGTCATATAAAAAATCAACACAGATACAAAAGCATATTTTATCCATAATAAAAAAAAGTCTGATTCAACTGCTGTTTTTCCATCAAAGTGGCATTGTTCTTTAGAGTTTTCCTTATATACGATTTGTTGCTGTGCTTCCATTCTGATAAGACATTCCGTTTCCTATACTGCAAATTAATTATTATTATTATTTTGAACTCTACTTTTAAGAGGAATAACCAACACCAGAGTTCGGAGCCATCCCTTCTACCGAAAATTTTCAGTTGAAGGCAATATTTGGTTCTGAAGTTCATCCTGATCGCACCGACTCTTATGGGAGCATTTAGTTCTAGGGCCATTTAAGGTCTATTCAACGAAATACTGCAGCGATTGCAAAAGATATTATCGAACAGCGATCAATAAAAACTCTCACCTAACTTAAAGAGTCCCTTTGTTAATGGTCTCATAAGAAAAAGTCGGTGCAATCGGCTGTGAGTATTCGATGTGATGGTTTACTCATTTCGTAGTGCATAATTTCATAGTGGATATCTTGAATTCTCAACTTTATTTTAACTTTTTTTATGAGAGGCATACATTTTCAAAATCTTTGTCACATATGAAGACAGTAGACAATGACCATGCACCATTACATGGAGAAGAAGAAAAAGAGGATTTTGTACTATACAATCAGTGAACAAATTTTTTCTTATGCAATGTGCATTGGAGATATTCCACTATATTATGAATTGCGCATTATTCACTGAATTGTGCTTATTCGATCACAAAAACCCCCATTAGAAATGAAATATTATATGATGATTCATGGGATAGATATATAGTTATGAATAATATATTTATATATTCGTATAAAAATTGAACATCGTTAAATACTTATACAGCGAGCACGCAAAGGTTGGAACAAATTTGGTAAAAGTTTGATATGAAAAGCATTTTTTTCTGTGACGGGAAAAACGTTTGACATTTCATCCCTGATGACAGATAACAAAATGTCACTTTATATATATATATATATATATATAAACTAATTAGTCGAGTTCGGAGGTCGAAACTCAATCATCACCTAGAAGATGGCAAATGAGACTTCGCCGAAAAGTTGTGACAATTATCCTTCAGAGGATCAAAACCACAGAACACGGAATGAAACCCGAAAAAACAACTCACAATATGTAATAGTTACATTTCCTTTATATCAAAAGTACAATTATTAAATGTGCATTGCAAGAATGATATGTCCCTTGAAATTGTTTTTTTTTATATTAAATCGTCGTTTTTCTCGTCACAGGAAAAATTGGGTATTATTGGAGGGAAAAATATTAGATTTTGAAACCTAATACTTTGTTCTCTTGTATAATAAAAATATATTTTTAAAGCTCGGATGGCAGGATAACATACTTTAAATACTATTTGTTATGTGCTTTAATTCCCTGCATCAATGTGTAATCATTTTTTTCTCAGAATTGATGAATTTACTATTATTATTCTGAACTTTCGTAGGTATAAGTCTGAACACCAGGCATCCTAGATATCCTCTACCTACCGAAAATTCATTGAAGCGGCAACCGACAACACTGGTCCTGAAAGTGTTTGTTATTGTTTTATGTATATTCGTTTGCGAATTGATCATTTATCATTGGTTTTAAAACTATATCATGGTCGTTATCTCATCAGACGTAGGATATATATGTGAAAAGTATTGTGAGTGTTGTCAATGGACTCACTTTGTGAGTTATTATTCACCGTTTTGATAAATACGGGCTATAGTTTGTTTTGAGGTTAGGTACCGAATAGCAAAATGGATCAGAATATTGTCCCTTCGGTTACCATCAAAACTGAGATTATCACTGGTGAAAGTGGCCATGAGAATGAAGAGAAGACCATTAGTTTAGTGGATTTCCCCTTCATTTGTCGCATCTGTTTAGGGCGAGGTGAACTTAGATTGATCGAAGAGGAACAGTGTTTGTGGGATCTGTTCCTGAACCTTACGAAAATCGAGGTTAGTTACTCTACTCTTAACATGACTAAAAACCCTGGTGTCGGATCTTTTCCAAAAGATGGTAAAATTTCGTTTATCGGGCACTTACGTATTTTATTTATTTATTCATTTATTTATTTATTTACGGGTTATTTTGACTTGACCTCCTGACCAAAAAGTTCAAATGAAATTTTTGGCGCTTCTCAATTAGTTTCGGTGATACGAGCCAATTTCTGCAGATTCCGGCACTGGAATATTAGTCAACTGTCGGGATCTGTTGTTTTCCTGAATGATAAATATAAGCCGCATTTTTTTATGGAGAGTAGTGTTTTCAATTGGAAAAATGGTAAAACGGATCACTAAGGGTGTGTACTTTGTGCTGATGAAAAAGGTAAGGAGGTATCTTTAAGGGTGTGTATTTTGCCGCAGAAACGTGTAATAGAAGATGCCATTTTTACCCAGAAATTGGCTCGTATCACCGAAACTAATTGAGAAGCGCCGAAAATTTCATTTGAACTTTTTGGTCGAGGTCAAGTCCAAAATACGTAAGTGCACGATAAACGAAATTTTACCATCTTTTGGAAAAGATCCGACACCAGGGTTTTTATTAGTCATGTTAAGAGTAGAGTAACTAACCTCGATTTTCGTAAGGTTCAGGAACAGATCCCACAAACACTGTTCCTCTTCGATCAATCTAAGTTTACCTCGCCCTAAACAGATGCGACAAATGAAGGGGAAATCCACTAAACTAATGGTCTTCTCTTCATTCTCATGGCCACTTTCACCAGTGATAATCTCAGTTTTGATGGAAACCGAATGGACAATATTCTGATCCATTTTGCTATTCGGTACCTAACCTCAAAACAAACTATAGCCCGTATTTATCAAAACGGTGAATAATAACTCACAAAGTGAAGCACGAATTGGACTTGTCCATTGACAACACTCACAATACTTTTCACATATATCCTACGTCTGATGAGACAACGACCATGATATAGTTTTAAAACAAATGATAAATGATCAATTCGCAAACGAATAACGAATAAACGAATATACATCATAAAACAATAACACTTTCAGGACCAGTGTTGCCGGTTGCCGCTTCAATGAATTTTCGGTAGGTAGAGGATATCTAGGATGCCTGGTGTTCAGACTTATACCTACGAAAGTTCAGAATAATAATAGTAAATTCATCAATTCTGAGAAAAAAATGATTACACATTGATGCAGTGAATTAAAGCACACAACAAATAGTATTTAAAGTCTGTTATCCTGCAATCCGAGCTTTAAAAATATATTTTTATTATACAAGAGAACAAAGTATTAGGTTTCAAAATCTAATATTTTTCCCGCCTATAATACCCAATTTTTCCTGTGACGGGAAAAACGACGATTTGATATTAAATAAAAAAACAATTTCAAGGGACATATCATTCTTGCAATGCACATTTAATAATTGTACTTTTGATATAAAGGAAATGTAACCATTATATATTGTGAGTTGTTTTTTCGGGTTTCATTCCGTGTTCTGTTGTTTTGATCCTCTGAAGGATAATTGTCACAATTTTTCGGCAAAGTCTCATTTGCCATATCTTCTAGGTGATGATGAATACTTCGTCCGTAAGAATCTAATATATATATATATATATATATATATATATATATATAAAGTGACATTTTGTTATCTGTCATCGGAGATGAAATGTCAAACGTTTTTCCCGTCACAGAAAAAAATGCTTTTCATATCAAACTTTTACCAAATTTGTTCCAACCTTTGCGTGCTCGCTGTATATTTGCTTTAACGATGTTCAATTTTTATACGAATATATGTATATATATATATATATATATATATATATATATATATATATATATATATATGTATATATATATATATCTATCCCATGAATCATCATATAATATTTCATTTCTAATGGGGGCTTTTGTGATCGAATAAGCACAATTTAGTGAATAATGCGCAATTCATAATATAGTGAATATCTCCAATGCACATTGCATAAGAAAAATTTTGTTCACTGATTGTATAGTACATAATCCTCTTTTTCTTCCTCCCCATGTAATGGTGTATGGTCATTGTATACTGTCTTCATATGTGACAAAGATTTTGAATATGTATGCCTCTCATAAAAAAAGTTGTGGGAGTTTATTAATGGCTGTTCAATAATATGTTGCAATCGCTGCAGTGCGTTGAATGACCTTTAATGGCCCTAAAGCTAAATGCTCCCATAAGAAAAAGTCGGTGCGATCGGCTGTAAGACTTTCAGAACCAATGTTGCCGTTTCAACTCAAAAATTTTCGGTAGAGGAAGGGCAGGAACTCTGATGTTGGGATTTTATTCCTACTTAAAAGTGAGAGTTCAAAATAATAATAATAATTAATTTCAGTATCAGGAAACAAATGTTTATAGAGGGAATTGAAGCACACAACAAATAGTTATATAAGAAAACTATAAAGAACAAGGCCACTTTGATGGAAAAACAGTAGTTGAATCAGACCTTTTTTTTATTATGATAAAATATGCTTTTATATCTGTGTTGATTTTTTTATATGACTGATATGTTTCAGGTGGGTGTAGATAATCGGGCAGACTAATAAATCTTGATTCCGGTGAAATATTAAGTTTTTTTAGAATATTGCTTTTGAATTGTATAGTTTTCAAATGATATTCTGTTGTCTAGTGAGATAATTACGGCTAATAGCACTAATTTCGAGTTACAATTCGAAATAAAGGAAAAAATATTGGAGGGATATTCGAAGGAAGATTGTTTGACAAAAAATTGTATAACTCAACACAACGAAACATTTATTTGTTAGTGAGAGTAAAATTATCAAAATGTAACTTAGCATTAGATTTGTTGCTGTTTTCTACTATATAGAAGATCTCTATTACAACGCATAATATTCATGAGCTTTGTGGTGTTCTTGATGAAAATTCAAGTATGGTTCTATAGTATTTTGATTGCTACGATAGGTTATTTTCAGCTATTGTTGTTTTTCTACACCACTTTTTGCAATTCACTAAAGCATTTGATCTATTTGAGTGATTTGTCTTTTTGTCCCTCTTCACATCCCAATTTCTTCCAACAGGTACATTATCGTACCATTTGTCAGTTTCATTTCTCGAGCGAGTTGGAATTCAGACTTTAAAGTCAGAAACTCGAGAAGAGAAGTCGAAATCATGGAAAAATTAAATTTAAAGCAGGTTTGTCGCGTCCGTCGATTATAAAATGTTCGAAAATGGACAAGTGACATTTACCATATAACCAGAACATATTGGTTTCTGACGTGTATATGAGAAAATATATCGAAAATTCATGTTGAAGTACTCAAGTGATCCATACTTTTGACCAATTCACTTAAATCGGTAGGATTTCAATGGAAATAATAGACCAGTGGGTCCACGTTAAAATCGGCACATCTACAAAAAATCAGTAGCAACGGCAACGCTGTTTAGGACGAATGCGCATCCAGTGTGATGCAGCGATCACACTGGATGCGCAACCCGTGACACCTTCACAGCATCGGTACAGCAGTTCATGTGCGTAGCATGAGAAGGGTGGATGGGAACTCTAATTCTGGTAAGTCAATAGCCACTTGCTTTGAAACACATCAAGCGACGGTAATCATATTTTACCAATCGACGACAATTGTCAAATCGGTAGTACTTGATGTAGGTGGTGGTTTTTTGCACGGTGCTAGCATTTTCCACCTAATAACTGAAAAGTAGGAAGCGACGTTTGTATACGAGGCAATCCATATCACATGATACAAGATGGTGGTTATTGCCAAACAAACTTACATTCGCCATACGAGTATCATTGTATTGCTAGTCATTCGTTTTTCATAAATAAATTTTGAATTTCTGACTAATTTCTGTCCAGTCAAGTTAGATGGAGTAACAAAATTCTGACAGAGCCAAATTTTGGTGAAGACCTTAGGTTTAGGATTGAGAATAAAAACTTGAAAGTCCGGCGGGCAAATACACAGTACGTTCCAAGATTAATGGATTTACAATTCACAAACGAAAAGGATACTTTATCAATAGAAAATCATATCATATATATATATATATATTTGATCGGCTAGGCTTCCACGGTTAGAAATGTGCTGGCTGGAACTTCCGGTTGATCCGCGTCTGGAATGATTTACTTGTCTACGTTTCGGCTCCCATTTCGGAGCCATTTTCAAGACTTACCCAGCCAACACATCTGTGACATGACATCCCTGCGATGTACACATATCGGGTTGATGTGATATTTGTGACATCCAATAGATATCGCTCTTATGATGTCCAGTAGATGTCGCTCTTATGATGTCCATGAAATATCAATGATACAGAATACAGTGATCAGTTGATAAAAAATGACATATACAATGGACCAGTATTTGTATAGATAGATACTATAAACAAAAATTGACAAATTTTCATTATAAAAATACTCTGGGGTGGAGATAAGGTTAGCATTTTGTTTCAGTAGAAGACATGCACATTCATTTTTCGATTATATTCTCTTCAGTGTTGCTTATTTTAATACTCATTGTAATGGCAGTCACGAGAGAAACCCCCGGCATCGTCAAACCTGAGAGACCCTTTGAAAAATATGAAAACCGTTGAAGATCTATGAAAAATAATATCTCGAAATGAGTATTTACTTAAAAAGCCCTGTGAATTTTCCTTGTGATTTCAGAGCCCTTCCTCTTCCAAACAATCCTAGGGGAAAATTGTTGGCTGTTGACAGCGACAGAACTGCCAATGGCCAATACTTGACATTGACATACTTCATACGTCGTCGTTTGTTTAGTTTTTCCGCCTTTACCGGTAAACTTAAAATCTGATTTCTGATTTGCCTGATACCGCCAAATTCATGTGATCCTTTCTCAAATATTTGATATTTCGGAATATTCGGAGCAGTTGAGTGTACCTAGTCGAGATGGCCAATTAGTATTATTAGTAAGTATTCTTTTTCATTTACTGCTACACAAGATGGAACGTTTTTTTTCTGTTTTTCTTACCGTCAAAAAAGGCGCTTGATTGTAAAAAATTCAGAAATTGGTAGTGAAGGTGAACGAGATCAACACGCACATATGTTAATGAAGATTGTATACCTGTTTCGTTTACATACTGTTTGTCTCATTCTGTATCATCTGCAGAAGCTCCTGGTTGGGCCAAAGGGAAAATATCCAAATATAAAATTTGCGGATAGGTACTTACATTGTTTAGCGGTAGGTATTACATTTTTTGTTGATATCTGGTGACAGTATTTCACAATATTCTCCAACAACTCCCAGTAGATAATGGTGATATGTATGGTATGTGTATGAAAGAATTACATAAATTGGTTTATCTTAAAGGTTACATCCCACTTGTTTTTTTAAAATATTTGAGTGTTTGCCTCATTGACACGAAATTAGTAAAAAGGTATTTGTTTTTTATTTGCTATATTTACACAAATAGGCACTCACACAAATAGAAAATATCAGTGACCTGCAACTGGTTTGTTTTATCTTTGGATGACATGTGATATTCACAAATTTATTGTAATAATCGTAAAAAAGCCTGTTGGCAATTATTTTTTATTATTTGAATAGATTATTATAGCAATGACTTATTTGATCTGAAAGTTTGGTCAAATACTATTACATGAACTTGCTAATCTCGTTGATGTGCCAATAAAGTGATAGGTTTTAATTCTATTGAATTGTTATTCAATTACTTCTATCTCAAATCGGCTATGGCATGCAGAATCGTTACAACTTTTAAGTTGATCCTGCATATTTAACACATTCCAATGGAAAATTCTTCAACAACTTGTACCCAATGAATAATTTTAATTCTAACGTACTCGTTTTTCAATAAATTTTAAATAGGTTTAAGTTATGTATGGGATTTTTTTTTCAGAGCTAAAATTCTTATTTCTCATTTTCAGGAGTCATTGTACAGGAGCATGGCGACACACAAAAAAGGGTCCAGGTTCCTGGTTTCGTCATGCCAGGCAAAGGTTGGGACGATATGAAAAGAAGAAAGGGACAGGCGGATTGGAGTTAGCTCTTTCATTATTTTATTTTATTTTTAAATATTATTGTTGTTCTACACCTTTTTAATTTTCATAGGAAATATTTTATTTTATTTGTTATATATTTTTTCATTTGTTATATATTTTTTCATTTGTTATAAGAATTATTTTTGTTTTATAGTTTTTTAATTTTTATATAAAATAAATTTTATTTTGTATTTTTAGTTGATAATGAAATGTGTTTTGCTGCGTATATTCCTATATACAGGAAAAAATACTTCGTATTTGTTTATAAATGCTAGATTGAGAGTTTTCTAATGAATTGCCTTTGGGTTTCATTTCTTATTATTTCCATAAACATTTGTGAAAGATTGGAAGAGGAAGGTCTGCCAATATTTCTGGATAGATTTCAGAATATATCCCACATATTTAAGGCAGGAAGTACGTCGCAGATTCATAGCGAAATAAATCGCAGTGGCATCGCACATCTTGTCGCAATTACGTCGCAAAATTGATCTCAATTTTGTCACAAAATTTGTCGCAATTTTGTCACAAAACTTGTCGCAATTTTGTCACAAAACTTGTCACAATTTCGTCACAAAACTTGTCGCAGTTGTGTCACAGGCGATGTCGCCTGAGTGTGACATCGCGACTTGTGAGCGACGTTAATGCAAGTTCCCTGCGACAAGTTTTGGGACGTCACACGCCTTGTCGTGATATCGCAGGGACTTCTCTGCGATGTAACTGTGTTGGCTGGGTAGTGACCTTGCGTCTAGGTCTGAGTTTTCTTACAAGCTGGCTATCATCACTGGAGATCGAGGATTCTCGAGGATCCTCGATCTCCAGTGATGATAGCCAGCTAGTAAGAAAACTCAGACCTAGACGCAAGGTCACAAAGTCTTGAAAATGGCTCCGAAATGGGAGCCGAAACGTAGACAAGTAAATCATTCCAGACGCGGATCAACCGGAAGTTCCAGCCAGCATATATATATATATATATATATATATATATATATATATATATATATATATATATATATATATATATATATTATATTATATGCATATAGGCCCAGCCAACACATCTGTAACATGACATCCCTGCGATGTCACTATCAAGTAACACTGAGACTTTACTTTTGTTAGGTCGCTGCGATGTACACATTTGGCATATGACTATTGCGATATCGAGTTGATGTGATATTTGTGACATCCAGTAGATATCGCTCTTATGATGTACAGTGTATATAATTCTGGTAATATCCATGCCAATATTTCTGGATAGATTTCAGAATATATCCCACATATTAAAGGCAGAAAGTACGTCGCAGATTGATAGCGAAATAAATCGCAGAGTCATCGCACATCTTGTCGCAATTACGTCGCAAAATTGATCCCAATTTTGTCACAAAATTTGTCACAATTTTGTCACAAAACTTGTCGCAATTTCGTCACAAAACTTGTCGCAGTTGTGTCACAGACGATGTCGCCTGAGTGTGACATCGCGACATGTGAGCGACGTAAATGCAAGTTCCCTGCGACAAGTTTTGGGACGTCACACGCCTCGTCGTGATATCGCAGGGACGTCTCTGCGATGTAACTGTGTTGGCTGGGGGGAAGCCCTATAATGTTCAAAATTTGAGGAAATAAGCTGAGTTCAGTTCAGAAGCTGCTCGAAATGGTTGCCTTGAACGTCTTGACAGCCTATCTGATATTTCACGTCGAACATTTTCGAACCCAGCAACGTCAATATATCTACAAATATTCATTGTTCTCTGTAGTATATTCGATATTGAAGCAGGTTCACTTTTGTACACCTCTTGGTTCAAATATCCCCATAAAAAAGTCTAAAGGTGTCAAATATGGCAAGCGGGCTGGCCATTTCGTAGAACCTCGATGGCCAATCCAACGAGCATGGAAAGTGTTACCCAAATAATTTCTTACTTGTCTGGAATAACGTGGTGGTGCTCCATCTTGTTTGAATAATAATATACATATTGAATTCATTAGGATATATTTATAGGCTTCTGTTACTTTCTAATCAGTACAATAAATGTGCACATGTCTTTTCATAGTCTGTTTTAGTCCAAATTTTTTACCGCACCAATCACATTCGAATAGCTTTTCTCCAGTGTGGGTTTGCATATGTAATTTTAAATGTCCTTTTAGTCTGAAACTATTTTTGCAGTAATCACATTTGAATAGCTTCTCCCCTCCAGTGTGGGTTTGCAAATGTGTTTTTAAATTTCCTTTTTGACTGAAACTTTTTTCGCAGCAACCACATTCGAATGTCTTTTCTCCAGTGTGGGTTCGCAAATGTATTTTCAGATCCCATTTTTGATTGAAACTCTTTTTGCAGCAATCACATTTGAATGGCTTTTCTCCAGTGTGGGTTAGCATATGAGTTTGCAAACTGCTCCCTTGACTGAAATTTTTGTCACAGATATCACACTTGAATGGCTTCTCTCCAGTGTGTATGCGAGAATGTCTTTTCAAATCCCCTTTCCGAGTAAAACTTTTTTCGCAGTAACGACATTTGAATGGCTTTTCTCCAGTGTGACTTTGCATATGAGTTCGCAAATTGCTCCCATGACTGAAACATTTGTCACATATATCACATTTGAATGGCTTTTCTCCAGTGTGTATGCGAGAATGCAAACTCAAGTAAATTTTTGTCTTGAACTTTTTTTGAAGTTATAACATTCGAATAGCTTTTCACCAGTGCAGATGAGCAGATGAGATTGCAAATTGCTTTTACGAATGAATGTCTTGCCGCACAAGTCACATTTTAACTTTTCTTTTGTGTTAGTGATCATTTGCCGTCTTGAATCGCTCGTATGAGTTGAAACTTTATTGAACGAATCGCACTGGGATAATTCTTCGGCGAGAGGGAGAATTCTGCTTCGGTAAAAAGTTTAGTGGAACTCTGAGAACGGAACGCCAGTTCAGTTGGTGGTTCTCGAAAGTTCTTGTAAAAATGTGTTCTTTTATATCAATGTATTCATTTTTTTCCTCGATTTTAGTATCAGATATAGTTTTTCGAATGGATTATCTTCATTATCTCATATTTTCAGCCACATCTAATTTCAAACCATCAGTGGTAGATGAATTGATGGCAATCGCATCTGGATAAGTTTCATTCTTCACATATTTTTTTCTTTCGACAGCATATTCAAGTTTTCCATCATTACAGATCGACAAGTGGATGAATGATGATATATCTTCCAATTTGTCGAAACATTTGCTGCACAGCCATTCCAGTAGCAAACGCATTCATAGAAACGCAAATAAAAATAATGATACTTAATTTACAATAGTCTCGTGCATCTCTCTATCATATATCGAATAATGGCCATAATGACATATCATTTGTGAAAATCCTCATCAGAGCAAAAACACCAGGGCAACCAACCAAAAAAAAAAAAACGAAGCACTCACACAAGGGATACCAAAAGACACCACACAAAGACACAGCAGACCACAAAAACAAAAGAAGCCACAGAAGCCCCCGAAAACCAACAAGAAGATAAAGAAACGCAAAGCAAACGAAAACACGGAAGCACAAAAAAAAACACAGAATATCCAAGGGACACCAAAGTAAACGGCAGAGAGAAAAAAAAAAAAAAAAAAAAAAAAAAAAAAACAAAAAAAAAACACAAAAAGCAAAAAACCCAAAGAGAACACACAAAATAAAAAGACACCGACACAACCAGACCAAAGCCGCCCGGAAGGGCAGAGACGGGGGAACCCCACATAACCACATCGAGGCTCCACAACCACCAGCAGAAACACAAAGGCCAGCGAGCAAATAATAACCACAAAAACGGAAACAACATAAATAACTAACATCATACCACAAAAAAAAAAACCCACAAAAAAAAAACAACAAAAAAAAAAAAAACCACAAAAAAAAAAAAAAACAAAACAAACCAAAAAAAAAACAAAACAAAAAAAAACAAAAGCAAAAAATAAGCCATACCTTGATACTCAAGACGAGAGCGATAAACATATCCAAGAGAGTAGATAGGAACAACAAAAACCAGAGGACAACCCAGCAAAAAAAAAAAAAAACAAAAAAACGGGAAAACACAAGACCTAGAAGGCGAAAGGGTGAACACAAGATCAACACAGGAACAGACAAGGGGGGATTCCAGGACACATCCACGCGAGGAGATCACACAGAGAACGAAGGAAACCAGTATAGCAAGAGAGAATAACGCAGAAAGAGAAAAGAAGGAATCGCTATCAGCGCCAAAGAAACGTACGGGGATTTCCAAAAAAAAAAAAAAGAGCAAAAAAAACAAAAAAGAAAGAGGAGCGCACAGGCCAGACAAAAGAAATACGGGCGGAAGCGCAAAAAACAGGACAAGGATAACATAAGCAACAGGACGAAGCAAAAGGACAAAGAATAAAAAGACAGAACGATCCGCACAGAGGGGATAGCAGCAAAGAAATACCACGACAAACAAAAAAATAAAAGAGTTTTTTATACACAAAGAAAAATGTCAAAGAACACCGCGGAATCAAGGGACAGGAGATAAATTAACATTTACTTAATAAGTGTAAGCCCAGAAAAACCCTCTTGGCAAGGAGTTCCAAAGCTCAGCTGTTCATTGAAAAAAGATCCCTGAGCAAGAGAGGTTCGACAGGTCTCCAAGCTAGAACAAAGGGGGGAATTCGACTCATCAGGTCATCGTAATATGCAAGGGGGAACATTATAACAATTCAAAGAGCATCGACGGGAAAGATCTATCGAAGATAGACAAGTTCGACCTTTCCACGATCTTCAAAGAAGTAAGCGATTCTCGAGCGAAGAATCACCAATGAGACAGATTGATTTTCTCTGAACAGAATCAAATCAAGAAGCGTCTGCTACTTTCTAATCTGAGTATTGTTCTTTACAATAAATGCGCACATGTCTTTTCATAGTCTGTTTATGTCCAAATTTTTTACCGCACCAATCACATTCGAATAGCTTTTCTCCTCCAGTGTGGGTTTGAATATGTGTTTTTAAATTTCCTTTTCGACTGAAACTTTTTTCGCAGCAACCACATTCGAATGTCTTTTCTCCATTGTGGGTTCGCATATGAGTTCGCAAATCCCCATTTCGACTGAAACTTTTTTGGCACCAATCACATTCGAATAGCTTTTCTCTATTGTGGGTTTGCATATGTGATTTCAAATGTCCTTTTAGTCTGAAACTTTTTTTGCAGTTATCACATTTGAATAGCTTTTCCCCTCCAGTGTGGGTTTGCAAATGTGTTTTTAAATTTTCTTTTCGACTGAAACTTTTTTGGCAGCAATCACACTTGAATCGCTTTTCTCCAGTGTGGGTTTGCATATGAGTTCGCAAATTGCTTCCATGACTGAAACTTTTGTCGCATATATCACACTTGAATGGCTTTTCTCCAGTGTGTATGCGAGAATGCAAACTCAAGTAAATTTTTGTCTTGAACTTTTTTTTGCAGTTATAACATTCGAATAGCTTTTCACCAGTGCAGATGAGCAGATGAGATTGCAAATTGCTTTTACGAATGAATGTCTTGCCGCACAAGTCACATTTTAACTTTTCTTTTGTGTTAGTGATCATTTGCCGTCTTGAATCGCTCGTATGAGTTGAAACTTTATTGAACAAATCGCACTGGGATAATTCTTCTTCGGCGAGATGGAATGAATTCTGCTTCGGTAAAAAGTTTTCAGTGGAACTCTGAGAACGGAACGCCAGTTCAGTTCGGTGGGTTCTCGAAAGTTCTTTGTCAAAAATGTGTTCTTTTATATCAATGTATTCATTTTTTTCCTCGATTTTAGTATCAGATATAGTTTTTTCGAATGGATTATCTTCCATTATCTCATCATTTTCAGCCACATCTAATTTCAAACCATCAGTGGTAGATGAATTGATGCCAATCGCATCTGGATAAGTTTCATTCTTCACATATTTTTTTCTTTCGACAGCATATTCAAGTTTTCCATCATTACAGATCGACAAGTGGGTGAATGATGATATATCTTCCAATTTGTCGAAACATTTGCTGCACATGCCATTTCCAGTAGCAAACGTCATTCCATATTGAAACTGCAAATAAAAATAATGATTACTATTAATTTTACAATAGTCTCGTGCATCTTTCTATCATATATTAAATAATAGCCATAATGACATATCATTTGTGAAAATCCTCATCAGAGCAAAAGTATCAAAAATATTGAAATGAACGTTGGATTCGAATCTCACCTATAATAATTATGATTTTCAGCTCCCAATGATCTTACGAAATAAGAAAAACATTGTTAACAGAGCTCACCCTAACTCATCAGTCGTACTCACTATTCATTCTACTGCATTTAGCTATCAGATCATAGAAAGAAAAAATTTTATAGCCACTTCCATGAAATATCACTAAAAAAAATTCATCAATATGGATGTAGAGGTGTGACGAACACTTGGTTTGAATCGTACCTTTCAGGGCGGAGTCAAAAGGTGAGGACAGCGGAACTCTCGGAGAACAGGGCCATTGAATCTGGTGTAGCACAGGGTTCTGTGTTGGGCCCTATTCTGTTTTCGTTTTATTTAAATGACTTATCTATGATCGACATATCTGGTAGTTTCACTCTATTCGCGGATGATACAACGATATTGTGGAATGGAAAACACTAAGTGGAGCTACATAAGATAATATCATCCGACTTGGAGAAGGTGAAAGGCTGGTGCGATGCCAATTTACTATCTTTAAATGCATCGAGAAAGAATATAATATCATTCAAATGTTTGCTTGAAGAAATTCCAATAGACTCTGCCACATTGCAAAATAAGTTACACACTAAATTTCTCGGTGTATTCATTGACAATAGGCTAAAATTTGATGAACACCTTAAACAACTTAAGAGTAAGATTTCCTCCGGGTGTTATGCAGTGAGAGCGGTTTAAAATGAGTTGGGTTTCCATATCGCAAAAACCGTTTACCATGCCCTTATTGAATCTCAGCTATGATATGGAAAACCGTTTTGAGGAGCATGCAACTCATCCCTTTTCTCTTCTGGGTTGATATTACAGAAGAGAGCACTTAGGTGTCTCTGTAAAGTCAAACCCAGAGTATCAAACAGGAATTTGTTCGCTACCAATAAAATTTTGACAGTCATCGCACTTTTTATCCTTGAGACGGTTTGCCTTATCTATAAATATAAATCGAAGTTCAACTTTGTTTCTACTCCATATGCTACTCGTAATAGCATTTATTCCTTTAGACTTCCTATCCCGACTTCGAATCTAATTAGAGACTCTATATACTATAATGGTGATAAATTGTTCAATCATTTAGCATAAGAAATAAGATATGCAAATCTGAGCAACATCCATTTCAAAAAGGCTGTAAAACACCTACTTGTTGACAGACCCTATTATAGTCTGGAGGAATATTTTAGTGAATCTAAATTGGAACAGAAACTTTTCATGGTCAATGGTCATACTACATTCAACAAACTCCACAACACAAGAATATTTATCCAATAGGAAAAGATAACTCTCAAACAATATCCAGAAGTTGAGTTATTCAAAAAATTTCGAGAATCTATACAAG
Organism: Zygogramma bicolorata; assembly: GCA_032362365.1. Taxonomy (NCBI): domain Eukaryota; kingdom Metazoa; phylum Arthropoda; class Insecta; order Coleoptera; family Chrysomelidae; genus Zygogramma; species Zygogramma bicolorata. Next base: position 16,941 of record JAVJAQ010005180.1, read on the forward strand.
AAACTTTCAAATACCCATAGTACTCTAACTTTTCTATGCAGATTTGGAGTCAGTAAAATTATTCATTTGATATTGAGAATTTTGAATGATAGCCAACAGTGCAGAAGCAAAATTTATCTTTTGAAAAATAGTGGTTTCGGTTGGTTTTGTGTTGTTTGTTTGATTGGTGAACTCTCGGATTATTGGCCAATGCCCATGCAGGGCACAAAATATCATTTTTTTCTAATTCCATAATGCAGTATTATATTGAATATTGTATTCGGCTCAGTATAATGTACCACGAAGTTTCCACAACATTGCAAGCAATGTCAAAAATGACAAATTTGAAGTAATTCTAAGTCTATGAAATTCTATAAATATTTTACTGTGGGCCCAGATGAATTTTTCAATGACTGATGTCATCTTCACCGGAAATTAAAAAGCATGACAGGAAACATTCGCTGAGGGCGAACTCATATCTCATATAAAGAGAAAAAAAACGAAGCACTCACATTAATGTTGGTGATATCTCGAAATAGTTGCGACAGTTCTGCATTCACTTTAAATGACATCAGGTCGTTTCTAGACGCACAAATAATGCAAAATCCACTTTGTAGTTTTCAAAGGCTTCTTTTTCTTCTTTCGGCCTGCTATTATACTTCCATATATCGATAGATAATATATCTTCTAGTTTATTAACGCATAAATTGCATATATTCTTCGGGAAATCTATCATGGAATGCACCTTGAAAGAAAAAACATGACAGTACATTCTCATAGTGGACACCAATGAGTTATTTAATTACTGGCAGGTAGAGTTGGTCTATTCAAAAACGATGGTATGATTGAACAAATAAAAAGAAGCTTGCTTTGGCAAAAATTTATTCTGAGTAATCATCATTGGATCATATTCAATATGAATTCGAATCCTTTATGACAATCGGTGAAAAATACAGCTTTCACCAACCGTTAAGGCCCGAAGGAAATTTCTTGAATTTCTCTCCATATTAGAGAACACACGTTAAAATATACCAATTTATTGACTTATCTGCCTCGTATAAATAATGTTATGCTTTACAATACTTCTCTAAAGCACACAATTTCAAATAGGAGCCACACTCTGTTGAAAAGTTCAAATTCCCTTCTAGGAACTCAACCGACTGAATAATTCGAATAGGAAAAACTTCAGTTAGGAATCATCTCCCCAATTCTTTTCCGAAAAATTTTTCCGAAATTTCCGTTATCGAAGAAAACAACACGAAATCGCTTCATAGGAATATACTTTGTTTGGCCTAAGGGCGGGTTATAGTGAATAAAGGATAGCCAATCTGTAGAAAACTTAGATGGAAAATTTACAGACTTGGAAAAATGTAATCATTAAACTAATCGTGTTGAGAATATTGAAACATGATTTTTGAATGATTGGAAAATCAAACCGTAACAGTTGTATCTCTATAAGTTCGTTTGATTATTAGTTCCAAAAAAAAACAATCGGATTTGTTTTTGAAACGTTAACATATATAAATAGTTTTAAAAATATTAGTTCTTGAATTTTTGAAAGATAAATTTGAGTAATTAAGAAGCAGCTGACTAGTAGGATGTAGCAAAGTGGAACTTTTCCTTCAGAGGATGAAGATTTTTTCTAGGGAGGAAAAGTACAAGTTTTCTCCCTACAATTAGGCCAGGAGATGTATACTTAGGATAGAGGGAGGCGGAAAAATCATTTTCTACACTTTCTACAAGTTATTTATTTTTTACATGCAAATTGACACGAAAGAGAAGCCCTGTAATGTTCAAAGAACACCGCGTGAATCAAGGGACAGGAGATACGAATTGACATTCACTTTGAATTTCTGAAGTTTGTAAGCCTCAGGAAAAACTTTTTTCGGCAAGGAGTTCCAAAGCTCAGCTGTTCTATTGAAAAAAGATCCCTGAGCAAGAGAGGTTCGACAGGTCTCCAAATTCACAACAAAGGGGTGGGAATTCTGTACTCATCAGGTCATCCGTGTAAATACTGCCAAAGAGTGCTCCACGATGCTTTAAAGAAGTAAGCGATTCTCTGAGCGAAGAATCACCAATAAGACAGATTGACTTTCTCTGAACAGAATCAAATCAAGAAGCTTCTGTTACTTTCTGATCTAGTATTTTTCTTTACAATAAATGCGCACATGTCTTTTCATAGTCTGTTTTAGTCCAAATCTTTTACCGCACCAATCACATTCGAATAGCTTTTCTCCAGTGTGGGTTTGCATATGTGATTTTAAATGTTCTTTTCATCTGAAACTTTTTTTGCAGTAATCGCATTCGAATAGCTTTTCCCCTCCAGTGTGGGTTTGCAAATGTGTTTTTAAAGTTCCTTTTAGACTGAAACTTTTTTGGCAGCAATCAAATTTGAATGGCTTTTCTCCAGTGTGGTTCAGCATATGAGTTTTCAAACTGCTCCCTTGACTGAAATTTTTTTCACAGATATCACACTTGAATGGCTTTTCTCCAGTGTGGATTAGCATATGAGTTCGCAAATGCTCCCATCACTGAAACTTTTCTCGCAGATATCACACTTGAATGGCTTTTCTCCAGTGTGTGTTCGCGAATGTCTTTTCAAACCCCCTGTCTGAGTAAAACTTTTTTCGCAGCAACCTCATTTGAATGGCTTTTCTTCAGTGTGAGTTAGCATATGAGTTCGCAAATTGCTCCCTTGCCTGAAACTTTTGTCACATATATCACACTTGAATGGCTCTTCTCCAGTGTGAGTTAGCATATGAATTCGCAAACTGCTCCCTTGACTGAAATTCTCGTTACAGATATCACATTTGAATGGCTTTTCTCCAGTGTGGGTTCGCAAATTTATTTTCATGCTAGACTTGAGGTTGAAATGTTTATCACAGTGATCACAATTGAATGACTTTTCACCAGTGCAGATGAGCAGATGAGATTGCAAATTGCTTTTACGAATGAATGTCCTGCCGCACAAGTCACATTTTAACGTTTCTTTTGTATTTGTGATCATTTCCCGTCTTGAATCGCTTGTATGAGTTGAAACTTTATTGGGCCAATCGCACTGAGAGAATTCTTCTTCAGAGAGATGGAAAGAATCCTGCTTCGGGAACAATTTCTGAGGGGATTTTTGTGAAACGACCGCCATCTCAGTTCGGTAGGTTCTAGGTAGGTGAGAGAATTCGAAAGTTCGTTGTCAAAAATGTGTTCCTTTATATCAATGTATTCAGTTTTTTCCTCAATTTCAGTATCAAATATAGTTTTTTCGAGAGGATTTTCTTCCATTGCTTCATTATTTTCAGCCACATCTAATTTCGAACCATCAAAGGTAGATGAATTGATGGCAATCGCTTCTGGATAAGTTTCACACTTCATATATTTCTTTCTTTCGACGGCATATCCAAGTTTTCCATCATTACAGATCGACAAATGGATGAATGATGATATATCTTCCAATTTCTCAGAACATTTGCTGCACATGCCATTGCCATTAGCAGGGGCCTTTTCATATCGAACCTGCAAATAAAAATAATGATTACTTTTACTTTACAATAGTCTCGTGCATCTCTCTATCATATATGAAAAATTGGCCAGAATGACATATTATTTGTGAAAATTCTCATTAGAGCAAAAGTATCAGGAATATTGAAATGAACATGGATTCGATTCTCACCTATAATAATTATGATTTTCACCTCCCAGTGATCTTACGAAATAGGAAAAACATTGTTGACAGAGCTCACCCTAACTCATCAGCATTTAGCTATCAGATTATAGAAAGGAAAAATTTTATAGCTACTTCGCAAATAGCCGCATCTTCGAAGATATACAGAATACGTATCCATGAAATTTTACTAAAAAAACTTCATCAATATGGATGTAGAGGTGTTATGAACACTTGGTTTGAATCGTACCTGTCAGGGCGGAGTAAAAAGGTGAGGACAGCGGAACTCTCGGAGAACAGGGCTATTGAATCTGGTGTACCACAGGGTTCTGCGTTGGGCCCTATTCTGTTTTTGTTTCATATATATATATATATATATATATATATATATATATATTCTGATCGGCTAGGCTTCCGCGGTCAGAAATGTGCTGGCTGGAACTTCCGGTTGATCCGCGTCTGGAAAGATTTACTTGTCTACGTTTCGACTCCCATTTCGGAGCCATTTTCAAGACTGAGTGACCTTGCGTCTAGGTCTGAGTTGTCTCACTAGCTGGCTATCATCACTCGATCTCCAGTGATGATAGCCAGCTAGTGGGACACTCAGACCTAGACGCAAGGTCACTCAGTCTTGAAAATGGCTCCGAAATGGGAGTCGAAACGTAGACAAGTAAATCTTTCCAGACGCGGATCAACCGGAAGTTCCCCAGCACATATATATATATATATATATATATACATATATATATATATATATATATATATATATATATATATATATATATATATATATATATATATATATATATATATATATATATATATGTTATCTATGATCGACATATCTGGTAGTTTCACTCTATTCGCGGATGATACAACGATGGAAAGGAAAAAACTCAGTGGAGCTACATAAGATAATATCACCCGACTTGGAGAAGGTGAAAAGCTGGTGCGATGCCAATTTACTATCTTTAAATGCATCGAAAACGAATATAATATCATTCAAATGTTTGCTTGAAGAAATTCCAATAGACTCTGCCACATTGCAAAATGAGTTACACACAAAATTTCTCGGTGTATTATATTGACAATAGGCTGAAATTTCATGAACACCTTAAACAACTTAGAGTAAGATTTCCTCCGGGTGTTAATAATAATAATATATGCTTTATTATCATAAGACATAATCTTGTTGACAAAGCTTGGGTAGTAAATACTTACTTAAAAAATGCGATATATACCAGAAGATAACAAAAATAAAACTATAAAAATACTTACAAACATGGTAAGATGGAGGTTATAAAAAGTATGTGTATATAAAAGAGTGGAAGTCAAGTTCGTATAAGAAAAGACATAGAAAGTAAAACTTAAAAGCTCCTTAATGAAGATAAAAAACATGAGCTAGTCAATCAGTTGAAAGTTATCGTCAAAAAATGCATTAGTGTTATAGTGAATAAAGGATAGCCAATCTGTAGAAAACTTAGATGGAAACTTTCACAGATTTGAAAAAATGTAATCATTAAACTAATCGTGTTGAGAATATTGAAACATGATTTTTGAATGATTGGAAAATCAAACCATATCAGTTGTATCTCTATATGTTCGTTCGATTATTAGTTTCCAAAAAAAAAACAATCGGATTTGAATATAGGGAGGCAAAATCATTTTCTACACATTCTACAAGTTATTCACAGGGGAAGCCCTGTAATGTTCAAAGAACACCGCGTGAATCAAGGGCAGGAGATAGGAACTAACATTCCCTTTGAATTTCTGAAGTTTGTAAGCCTCAGGAAAGACCTTTCGGCAAGGAGTTCCAAAGCTCAGCTTTTCTATTGAAAAAAGATCCCTGAGTAAGAGAGGTTCGACAGGTTTCCAAATTCACAGCGAAGGGGGTGGGAATTCTGTACTCATCAGGTCCTCCGTGTAAATACTGCCAAGGGTGGAACGATTGATGACAATTCAAAAGAGCATCGACCGTGGAAAGATCTATCGAAGATAGACAAGTTTCCGACCTTTCTACGATGCTTCAACGAAGTAAGAGAAGAATCACCAATAATTGATTGATTTTCTCAGAACAGAATCAAATCAAGAAGCTCCTGTGATTTTCTAATCTGAGTATTGTTCTTTACAATAAATGCGCACATGTCTTTTCATCGTAGGTTTATGTCCAAATTTTTTACCGCACCGATCACATTCGAATAGCTTTTCTCCAGTGTGGGTTTGCATATGTGATTTTAAATGTCCTTTTAGTCTGAAACTTTTTTTACAGTAATCACATTTGAATAGCTTTTCCCCTCCAGTGTGGGTTTGCAAATGTGTTTTTAAATTTCCTTTTCGACTGAAACTTTTTTCACAGCAATCACACATAAATGGCTTTTCTCCTGTGTGGATTTGCAAATGTATTATCAAATTCTCTTTTCGACTGAAACTCTTGTTACATATATCACACTTGAATGGCTTTTCTCCAGTGTGTATGCGAGAATGCAAACTCAAGTAAATTTTTGTCTTGAACTTTTTTTTGCAGTTATCACATTCGAATAGCTTTTCTCCAGTGTGGGTTCGCAAATGTGTTTTCAAATCCCCATTTCGAACGAAACTTTTTTGGCAGCAATCACATTTGAATGGCTTTTCTCCAGTGTGTGTTCGCGAATGTATTATCAAATTCTCTTTCCGACTGAAACTTTTTTCGCAGCAACCACATTTGAATGGCTTTTCTCCAGTGTGTGTTCGCGAATGTATTATCAAATTCTCTTTCCGACTGAAACTTTTTTCGCAGCAACCACATTTGAATGGCTTTTCTCCAGTGTGAGCTAGCATATGAGTTCGCAAATTGCCCCCTTGACTGAAACTCTTGTCACAGATATCACACTTGAATGGCTTTTCTCCAGCGTGTGTTCGAGAATGTCTTTTCAAATCCCCTGTATGAGTAAAACTTTTTTCGCAGCAACCACATTTGAATGGCTTTTCTCCAGTGTGAGTTAGCATATGAGATCGCACTTTGCTTCCTTGGCTGAAATTTTTGTCACAGATATCACACTTGAATGGCTTTTCTCCAGTGTGTATGAGAGAATGCAAACTCAAGTAAATTTTTGTCTTGAACTTTTTTTTGCAGTAATCACATTCGAATGGCTTTGCACCAGTGCAGATGAGCAGATGAGATTGCAAATTGCTTCTACGAATGAATGTCTTACCGCACAAGTCACATTTTAACTTTTCTTCTGTGTTAGTGATCATTTCCCGTCTTGAATCGCTCGTATGAGTTGAAACTTTATTGGACGAATCGCACTTGGATAATTCTTCTTCGGCGAGATGGAAAGAATTCTGCTTTGGTAAAAAGTTTTGACTGGATTTCTGAGAACGGAACGCCAGTTCAGTTCGGTAGGTTCTCGACAGTTCGTTGTCAAAAATGTGTTCTTTTATATCAATGTATTCATTTTTTTTCTCGGTTTTAGTATCAGATATAGTGTTTTCGAATGGATTATCTTCCATCATCTCATTATTTTCAGCCACATCTAATTTCAAACCATTAGTGGTAAATGAATTGATGCCAATCTCATCTGGATAAGTTTCATACTTCACATATTTTTTTCTATCCACAGCATATTGAAGTTTTTTATCATTACAGATCGACAAGTGGATGAATGATGATATATCTTCCAATTTGTCGAAACATTTGCTGCACATGCCATTTCCAGTAACAAACGCCATTCCATATTGAAACTGCAAATAAAAATAATGATTGCTTTTATTGGATATGATTAATTTTACAATAGTCTCGTGCATCTCTCTATCATATATTAAATAATGGCCATAATGATTCTTATCAGAGCAAAAGTATCAAAAATATTGAAATGAACGTTGGATTCGAATCTCACCTATAATAATTATGATTTTCAGCTCCCAATGATCTTACGAAATAGGAAAAACATTGTTGACAGAGTTCACCCTAACTCATCAGTCGTACTCACTATTCATTCTACTGCATTTAGCTATCAAATAATAGAAAGGAAAAATTTTATAGCAACTTGAACCAAATAGTCGCATCTTCTGAGATATACAGAGTACGTATCCTATCCAAATCACCAAGATGAGTAATTTCCAGAACTAGAGAAAGAATTCCGATTCTGCAAACACTGGTGAATGGATTTTACATAAAAATATTTCCTTTGTATATTCAAGATGGCGCTGTAGTGCATAGACATTTTTCGATTACTGCAACTTTTGAATAGAGAGTATCCATTTGATAGGGTATCGAATATGCAACAATTTTTGGCGATGAGCTGTTCCTGTAAAATGAGCCGTTTTCAAAATATTTTGAATTTGAGTAAATATTTTTCCGAAACACTAATAATCAAACCGTCGAATGGTGCAAATGGAAAAACACAATTTTAAAGTGTTACTAATTCTTTCTTGGTGTTTTTTTTTTCAAGTAAGTCTGCCGACATCCTCTTGTGTGACCTAGGGAAAGTATACACAGTATTCGAATTGATTTGTTTAGATGTTATATCTCCAAATTCATGAAAAAACTATAAGTAACTGACAAAATAGTCATACTAATTCATCTTAAAAACCAATGTTATATAGACTTGAAGCTTTTTCCTTTTCATTTCCAGGGGAAAGAAAACTCGGAAAATGGAATCCAGCAGGTACCCTAAAGGCTTCCAGAATAACTCAAATTCGCAGTCAGAACAGCAATATTTCAGAGTAATTTACTCTGCCTTATTCTTAAATAGACTGTAGTTATCATTCTCGATTCTTGCTTCTTAAAAATATCAGAGAGAATATTTTATAGGTTTCATAAAGAATTTTGAGTTATAAAAAGTGCTAAATTGGAACAGAAACTTTTCATGGTCAATGGTCATACTACATCCAACGAACTCCACAAAAATATTTATCCAATAGGCGAAAATCGTCAACCGATAGGTGGCGTTGCTAAATCCAAGATGGCTTCACTTTACGGTGAACAACAAATTTTGGCCATTTGAAGTAATGGTACTATTAGTTCATGTTTTGCATTCTTGAGGCCTTGATGAGTGAAAATTAGTGTTGAAACACTATTCATTTGCTTTGTGTGCTGAGGTAGTTACATGTTTGGCTAGTATTACAGCCTTATTTTACTCGTGAGTGTTATAATTTGAACTACTTCACCAACCTACATTCCAGATCGAAATGTCTTATAGAATTGAAGATACGTATTACGTAGTATTCTGGATTACGTGGAAAGCAGAACTAGACCGTTTAAAGAGGGTGAAGCTGTGTTCAAAGCAGGGCATATCATTGCATAGGGAGTGGAAGAAAGTAACCATAAAAATAAGGACCTTATGTTTGCGAACATTAGCTTTAGTAGAGCATCCGCTCGAAATCAATATATTGCTGGCTGATAAGGAATGGAAATGCCAATGTTTCTGCAAAGCGGGTTTATCTGGGCTCTGCAAACATATTGCAACCCTTATATTATTTTGTTATTGAGTAGGTAATGTCTTTTCCTAAATATATAGAAGTAAAAAGTTATCAAGAAATTTTTGCATGTAATTAGCTTTTTGTGATAAATAAAGGATCAATATATCAATTTTAATAAAACATGTCACCGAATAGTGTTTCAACAAAATGTTTTATTTTTACTATTCAGATAAATCATGAGAAAAACCTGATTTTTGTTTTGCTACAAAACCTTTTTCTGTACTTTAACATTGTATAATTCAGTACTGAGTATTTTGAAGAAAACTTACAGAACATAAGGTTTCTTCAAAAGAAAAAGCTGAAGAAATAGGTTGGGTACTCCACTTCTAACGTGGAGATATCAACAACCCTAACGCTGAACTGATTGATATCACTCGACTAACTATTCAATTCTTTGACAAGGTTATCATTTCCAGAAGAAAATTAATAATATCAAGTGTTAGAGTAACTGATCTCACACCAAAGGTTCCAATCTTACCAATCATGAATGAATCATGCTTTTAAAAAAATATGTCAAACCAAGGAGATACAATTGGCAGTTATGCTACTGACTAATTGGGAGATAGTGTGAAAGGTTAAAAAACAGACTAGGGGCTATGATTTATTTACATAAATGTAATTAATCATACTTTGCTTTAACTATATATTAATAAATATTATATTATAGTCTTGAAAATGGCTTCAAAGTGGGAACTGAAACGTCCACTAAACTTTATTTTCAGACGCTCTAGAAAGTGGAGGCTACTTTCAAACATATTTTTAGTTATTGGTTTACTAATTTTCAATATATTTTTTTTCCTGAGACAAAGCTTTTTGTCGTTAATGGCGAATTTATGTAGTGAAATAGTACTAGTATTATATAATGAGCACTCTGACACCGAGCACATTTTTCTCGATTTTGTAGGAATACTTCAATGAATTCGCTACATTTTGGATTGTAAACCATAACAACACTTCATAATCATTTCACTATTCGCACTTCTGTACTGTATTAAGTTATAAATATTGCCAAAATAATAATTTTAAATCCAACACTCATAAGACTCCATAGAAATAATATTTGTTGTTCACCGTCCGGTTAGTTCAAAAAAAATATATAGATGGCGATCCCTTCGGTTTTAGCAAATAGAAAAAGATGACTCTCAAACAATATCCAGAAGCACGTTTTGTTATTCGGAAAATTTCGGGAATCTTTACAAGAAACTTTGAAATACCCATAGAAGTCTAACTTTTCTATGTAGAGTTGGAGCCAGTAAAATTATTCATTTGATATTGAGAATTTTGAATGATAGCCAACAGTGCAGAACACTAATCGATCTATTAGTATAACTACTTTTCTTCGGGCTTGAAGGCCGTCGTTCTTCGGAATTCCAGTGGGACGTTGGTAAACAAGGACACAACATCGAAGCTGACCATGATATCTGTCGGTTCCAAGGTCAAGCCTCTAATTTTACCAAAGAAGTCTGTCGAATCCTTGACGTAGGAGTTTGTTCTTCCGACATGAGGCTGGAGAAGTGAGGCCAGATGTTTTGCCAAGTGATAGGTAGGTGAGCCTGGGGCACTGATTATAGGTCTCAGTGGCATGTTGGGTTTATGCACCTTCGTAAGACCGTAGAGCCTGGGTGGAACGGCTTCAGTTCTGAGAACGTTTTTCTGTATGGTTTCCGACAGTGAGGACGACTTGATGAGTTTGTTTACATTCCTCAACCTTGATTGTGTTGGATCCCTTCCAAGTTTGCGTTAGTTCATGGGAATATAATAGCAAGATTGAAGAACTTCTAGAACCCATTCTGAGGAAATCAAGAATCACTAATGAAATCAAGGCAAGTAGTGCGGCAACTAATAATGATGATTATATCCCGAACACGACAGAAGTAATTAACTCTCCAGACTACCTGTATTAATATAAATACACCTCAAGAAATCGGAAATGAGTAAGCCTATGAAGAAGCTGGCCACTCGCGCTAGCGAAACGTTAGGAAGAAATTCCAAAGAACGACGGACTTCAAGCCCGAAGAAAAGTAGTTATACTAATAACCTCGGCCGCGAAAGCCTCAACCATTTTGTCACTGATTGATCTTTTGAAAAAAAGTGGTTTCGGTTTGTTTTGTGTTTTTTGTTTGATTGGTAAACTCTCGGATTATTAGCCAATGCAGGACACAAAATTTAATTTTTTTCTAATTCCATAATGCAGTATTATATTGAATATTGTATTCGGCTCAGTATAATGTACCACGAATTTTCCACAACATTGCAAGCAATGATAAAAACGACAAATTTGAATATTCACAGAAGACTATGAAATCTATAAATATTTTCTGTAGCCGAGATGAAAGAAAATGATGTCATCTTCACCGGAAATGAAAAGCATGACAAAACATTCCTGGGGCGACTCATATCTTATATAAAAGAGAAAAAAACAAACACTCAAATGGTGTATCATTTGCCTTCTCTTCGTGGATCGTCTTCTGCAACAAATAACAAAACCATCCCTTTTCATCCTTCCTTTCTTCTCTCGGCGCCGGCGTGCTATATCTTCCATATATCGAAGAAGTGATATATCTTCTTTATCGCACATGAATGCATATATCTTCGGAATCTATCGTGGAATGCACCGAAAGAAAAAACATGCATATATTCATGTGGCACCAAATAAATTACTGCAAACATGTATGAGAAGAAAAAAAAAACTGCAAATATCATACTACAACAACACTATCCTCCCCCCAGAAAAATCTCTTCCATAAGAACACACAAAAACTATGCTGTACCTATACCTCCTCCACAATCTGAAAAAAAACATCCTCCCTCTCTCGAGAAAAATCTCACAAAAAAACTCCTCCTACTATATCCTAATCCACTCTCACATAAAAAACAACACCCTTCCTCTCCCTCCCTCTCCTACTCTCCTCCCCCCCCTCGCCCAACACCCTCCCCCCTTTCCCCAACCACCCCCCCTTCCTCTCCTCTCCTCAAAAAAAAAACAACAAACACCCCCCGTGCGGGGGACCAAAAAAAACCCCCCTAACCCCCCCCGGGGCCCCCGGGGACCCTCGGAAGAGCATCCACCGTGGAAAGATCTATCGAAGATAGACAAGTCTCCGACCTTCCCACGATGCTTCAAAGAAGTAAGCTATTCTCTGAGCGAAGAATCACCAATAAGACAGATTGATTTTCTCTGAACAGAACCAAATCAAGAAACTTCTGCTACTTTCTAATCTGAGTATTGTTCTTTACAATAAATGCGCACATGTCTTTTCATAGTAGGTTTATGTCCAAATTTTTTACCGCACCGATCACATTCGAATAGCTTTTCTCCAGTGTGGGTTTGCATATGTGATTTTAAATGTCCTTTTAGTCTGAAACTTTTTTTGCAGTAATCACATTTGAATAGCTTTTCCCCTCCAGTGTGGGTTTGCAAATGTGTTTTTAAATTTCCTTTTCGACTGAAACTTTTTTCACAGCAATCACACTTAAATGGCTTTTCTCCTGTGTGGATTTGCAAATGTATTATCAAATTCTCTTTTCGACTGAAACTCTTGTCACATATATCACACTTGAATGGCTTTTCTCCAGTGTGTATGCGAGAATGCAAACTCAAGTAAATTTTTGTCTTGAACTTTTTTTTGCAGTCATCACATTCGAATGGCTTCTCTAGACAGTGTATGCGAGAATGCTTTTTTAGGTGAGTGTTTGTCTTGAAATTCTTTTTGCAAATAACACATTTGAACGGCTTTTCTTTAGTATGAATTTGCATATGAGTTCGCAAATTGCTTCCTCGACTGAAACTCTTGTCACATGTATCACATTTGAATGGCTTTTCTCCAGTGTGGATTAACATATGAGTTCGCAAATTGCTCCCAGGACTGAAACTTTTGTCGCATATATCACACTTGAATGGCTTTTCTCCAGTGTGACTTTGCATATGAGTTCGCAAATTGCTCCCTTGACTGAAACTCTTGTCACAGATATCACACTTGAATGGCTTTTCTCCAGTGTGTGTTCGCGAATGTCTTTTCAAATCCCCTGTATGAGTAAAACTTTTTCCGCAGCAACCACATTTGAATGGCTTTTCTCCAGTGTGAGTTAGCATATGAGATCGCACTTTACTTCCTTGGCTGAAATTTTTGTCACAGATATCACACTTGAATGGCTTTTCTCCAGTGTGGATTAGCATATGAGTTCGCAAATTGCTCCCATGACTGAAACTTTTGTCGCATATATCACACTTGAATGGCTTTTCTCCAGTGTGTATGCGAGAATGCAAACTCAAGGAAATTTTTGTCTTGAACTTTTTTTTGCAGTAATCGCATTCGAATGGCTTTGCACCAGTGCAGATGAGCAGATGAGATTGCAAATTGCTTTCACGAATGAATGTCTTGCCGCACAAGTCACATTTTAACCTTTCTTTTGTGTTAGTGACCATTTGCCGTCTTGAATCGCTCGTATGAGTTGAAACTTTATTGGACCAATCGCACTGGGATAATTCTTCAGCGAGAGGGACAGAATTCTGCTTCGGTAAAAAGTTTTGAGTGGAACTCTGAGAACAGAACGCAAGTTCAGTTCGGTAGGTTCTCGAAAGTTCGTTGTCAAAAATGTATTCTTTTATATCAATGTATTCATTTTTTTCCTCGATTTTAGTATCAGATATGGTGTTTTCGAATGGATTATCTTCCATTATCTCATTATTTTCAGCCACATCTAATTTCAAACCATCAGTGGTAGATGAATTGATGGCAATCGCTTCTGGATAAGTTTCATACTTCACATATTTTTTTCTTTCGACAGCATATTCAAGTTTTCCATCATTACAGATCGACAAGTGGATGAATGATGATATATCTTCCAATTTGTCGAAACATTTGCTGCACATGCCATTTCCAGTAGCAAACGCCATTCCATATTGAAACTGCGAATAAAAATAATGATTACTTTTAATTTTACAATAGTCTCGTGCATCTCTCTATCATATATTAAATAATGGCCATAATGACATATCATTTGTGAAAATTCTCATCAGAGCAAAAGTATCAAAAATATTGAAATGAACGTCGCTCACCTATAATTATGATTTTCAGCTCCCAATGATCTTACGAAATAGGAAAAACATTGTTGACAGAGCTCACCCTAACTCATCAGTCATACTCACTATTCATTCTACTGTATTTAGCTATCAAATAATAGAAAGGAGAAATTATATAGCAACTTGAACCAAATAGTCGCATCTTCTGAGATATACAGAGTAAGTATCCTATCCAAATCACCAAGATGAGTAATTTCCAGAACTAGAGAAAGAATTCCGATTCTGCAAACGCTGGTGAATGGATTTTGCGTAACCTAGGAAAAGTAACAACGGACTTCAAGCCCGAAGAAAAGTAATTATACTAATAACCTCGGCCGCGAAAGCCTTAACCATTTTGTCACTGATTGATCTTTTGAAAAAAAGTGGTTTCGGTTGGTTTTGTGTTGTTTGTTTGATTGGTGAACTCTCGGATTATTAGCCAATGCCCATGCAGGACACAAAATATCATTTTTTTTTAATTCCATAATGCAGTATTATATTGAATATTGTATTCGGCTCAGTATGATGTACCACGAAGTTTCCACAACATTGCAAGCAATGACAAAAACGACAAATTTGAAGTAATTCACAGAATTCTATGAAATTCTATAAATATTTTACAGTAGGCCCAGATGAATTGGAAAATGATGTCATCTTCACCGGAAATGAAAAGCATGACAGGAAATATTCGCCGAGGGCGAACTCATGTCTCATATGAATAAAAGAAGCAAAGCACTCACATCAATGTTGGTGATATCTCGAAATAGTTGCGACAGTTCTGTATTCCTTTCAAAGGATATCAGGTCGCTTCTAGAAGAACAAATTATACAAATAGGCTTCAAATCCACTTTGTAGTCTTCCAAGGCTTCCTTTTCTTCTCTCGGCCTGCTATTATACTTCCATATATCGATAGATAGTGATATATTTTCTAGTTTATTAACGCATGAATTGCATATATTCTTCGGGAAATCTATCGTGGAATGCACCTTGAAAGAAAAAACATGACAGTATATTCTCATAGTGGACACCAATGAGTATTTTAATTACTGGCAAAACTATGGTATGATTGAAGAAATAAAAAGAAGCTTGGTTTGACAAAAATTTATTTCAAGTATTCATTGGATCATATTCAATATAAATTCGAATCCTTTACGCCCCCAGAAAAATTTCTTGATTTCTTTCCAAATTAGAGAACACACGTTAAAAGATACGAAATTATTGACGTGTACCTGACACCAATCCTGACACCTGACCACAATCTGAAAAATATAACAATCCATACAAGCGTTCAATCTACTCGAAAAAAATGCTGCACTAAATAATAACAGTTCCTTCCTGATGAACTACTTCCTATTAGTCAGCAACTACTCGTATAATTCAAGTTTTTCTATAAAAAAATGCAATACTTACATTAACGAAAACTACTGCCCGTTTTCCTTTTTTGGATACTCTGTCAATGATCTGAGATGCAGTATAACATTTTTTCTCTCAAGAGAGGTAGACATGTGCAATTCATATCAACCAAACTCATAGTAATGCAAATTTCCTCAGGCAACATAAAACAAGAAGATTCCTTCAATTTTCGTTTTCTGTTATTCAACTCCATAGCTATCATCGAGTTGCTTTTCATTCAACTGTGTGATCACCATCAGCAGTGAAAATGCATTCTGATAATTCAGAATCACCAAGCTGCTTGTTCCTGATATACATCTTGTGTTCACTCTTTCACACTTTCAGAGGTCCTCTTGTACTAAAAAAGAAAACAAACAAAAAATATTTACCGAATTCTGTGAAAAATATATCGAGGAAACATCAAGACCTCTTGAAGTGCGAAAGGGGGAACACAAAGTGTAAAGAAAAAATTTTATGTCACATCCCAGATCTTTGACAAACAATGAAAAACAAGTGATAATTAATTTCCAAACAAAAAAATCGGAATTTGTTTTTGAAACGTTAACATATGTAAGTAGTTTTAAAAATATTAGTTCTTGAATTTTTGAAAGACAAATTTGAGTAATTGAGAAGCAGCTGACTAGTAGGATGTAGCAAAGTGGAACTTTTCCTTCAGAGGATGAAGATTTTTTCTAGGGAGGAAAATTACAACTTTTCTCCCTACAATTAGGCCAGGAGATGTATACTTAGGATAGAGGGAGGCGGAAAAATCATTTTCTACACTTTCTAAAAGTCATTTATTTTTTTCATATGCAGATTCACACGAAAGGGAAGCCCTGTAATGTTCAAAGAACACCGCGTGAATCAAGGGACGTAAGATACGAATTAACATTCACTTTGAATTTTTGAAGTTTGTAAGCCTCAGGAAAGACCTCTTTCGGCAAGGAGTTCCAAAGCTCAGCTGTTCTATTGAAAAAAGATCCCTGAGCAAGAGAGGTTCGAGGTCTCCAAATTCACAGCGAAGGGGTGAGAATTCTGTACTCATAAGGTCATTCGTGTAAATACTGCCAAAGAGTGGAACGATTGATGACAATTCAGTAGAGCATCGACCGTGGAAAGATCTATAGAGGAGAGACAAGTCTTCGACCTTTCTACGATGCTTCAACGAAGTAAGCGATTCTATGAGCGAAGAATCACCAATAAGACAGATTGATTTTCTCTGAACAGAATCAAATCAAGAAGCTTCTGTTACTTTCTGATCTGAGTGTTGCTCTTTACGATGAATGCGCACATGTCTTTCCATAGTCTGTTTTAGTCCAAATCTTTTACCGCACCAATCACATTCGAATAGCTTTTCTCCAGTGTGGGTTTTCAAATGTGTTTTTAAATGTCCTTTTAGTCTGAAACTTTCTTTGCAGTAATCACATTCGAATGTCTTTTCTCCAGTGTGGGTTCGCATATGTTTTTTCAAATCCCCATTTCGAACGAAACTTTTTGGCAGCAATCACATTTGAATGGCTTTTCTCCAGTGTGGTTTAGCATATGAGTTTGCAAACTGCTCCCTTGACAGAAATTTTTGTCACAGATATCACACTTGAATGGCTTTTCTCCGGTGTGTATGCGAGAATGTCTTTTCAAATACCCTTTCCGAGTAAATTTTTTTTCGCAGCAACCACATTTGAATGGCTTTTCTCCAGTTTGACTTTGCATATGAGTTCGCAAATTGTTCCCTTGACTGAAACTCTTGTCACAGATAACACACTTGAATGGCTTTTCTCCAGCGTGTGTTCGCGAATGTTTTTTCAAATCCCCTGTATGAGTAAAACTTTTTTCGCAGCAACCACATTTGAATGGCTTTTCTCCAGTGTGAGTTAGCATATGAGATCGCACTTTGCTTCCTTGGCTGAAATTTTTGTCACAGATATCACACTTGAATGGCTTTTCTCCAGTGTGTATGCGAGAATGCAAACTCAAGGAAATTTTTGTCTTGAACTTTTTTTTGCAGTAATCGCATTCGAATGGCTTTGCACCAGTGCAGATGAGCAGATGAGATTGCAAATTGCTTTCACGAATGAATGTCTTGCCGCACAAGTCACATTTTAACGTTTCTTTTGTGTTAGTGATCATTTCCCGTCTTGAATCGCTCGTATGAGTTGAAACTTTATTGGACGAATCGCACTGGGATAATTCTTCTTCGGTGAGATGGAAAGAATTCTGCTTCGGTAAAAAGTTTTGAGTGGAACTCTGAGAACGGAACGCCAGTTCAGTTTGGTAGGTTCTCGACAGTTCATTGTCAAAAATGTGTTCTTTCATATCAATGTATTCATTTTTTTCTCGATTTTAGTATCAGATATAGTTTTTCCGAATGGATTATCTTCCATTATCTCATTATTTTCAACCACATCTAATTTCAAACCATTAGTGGTAGATGAATTGATTGCAATCGCTTCTGGATAAGTTTCATACTTCACATATTTTTTTCTTTCGACAGCATATTTAAGTTTTTCATCATTACAGATCGACAAACAAGTGGATGAATGATGATATATCTTCCAATTTTTCGAAACATTTGCTGCACATGCCATTGCCAGTAGCAGGGGCCATTTCATATCTGACCTGCAAATAAAAATAATGATTACTTTCACTTTACAATAGTCTCGTGCATCTCTCTATCAGATATTAAATAATGGCCATAATGACATATCATTTGTGAAAATTCTCATCGGAGCAAAAGTCTCAAAAATATTGAAATGAACGTTGGATTCGAATCTCACCTATAATAATTATGATTTTCAGCTCTCAATGATCTTACGAAATAGGAAAAACATTGTTGACAGAGCTCACCCTAAGTCATCAGTCGTACTCACTATTCATTCTACTGCATTTAGCTATCAGAAAATAGAAAGGAAAAATTTTATAGCAACTTGAACCAAATAGCCGCATCTTCGGAGATATACAGAGTACGTATCCATGAAATTTTACTAAAAAAACTTCATCAATATGGATATAGAGGTGTGACGAACACCTCTACATCCTTTCAGGGCGGAGTCAAATGGTGAGGACAGCGGAACTCTCGGAGAACAGGGCCATTGAATCTGGTGTACCACAGGGTTCTGTGTTGGACCCTATTCTGTTTTTGTTTTATATAAATGACTTATCTATGATCGACATATCTGGTAGTTTCACTCTATTCGCGGATGATACAACGATGTTGTGGAATGGAAAAAACTCAGTGGAGCTACATAAGATAATATCATCCGACTTGGAGGTGAAAAGCTGGTGCGATGACAATTTACTATCTTTAAATATATCATTCAAATGTTTGCTTGAAGAAATTCCAGTAGACTCTGCCACATTGCAAAATAAGTTACTCACAAAATTTCTCGGTGTATTCATTGACAATAGGCTGCAATTTGATGAACACCTTAAACAACTTAAGAGTAAGATTTCATCCGGGTGTTATGCAGTGAGAGTGGTTTCCAATGAGTTGGGTTTCCATATCACAAAAACCGTTTACCATGCTCTTGTTGAATCTCAGCTACGATATGGAATGCCGTCTTGGCGATCATGCAACTCATCCCTTCTCTCTTCTGTATTAATATTACAGAAGAGAGCACTTAGGTGTCTTTGTAAAGTCAAACCCAGAGTATCATGCAGGAATTTGTTCGCTAACAATAAAATTTTGACAGTCATCGACCTTTTTATCCTTGAGACGGTTTGCTTTATCTATAAACATAAATCGAAGTTCAACTTTGTTTCTACTCCATATGCTACTCGTAATAGCATTTTTACCTTTAGACTTCCTATCCCGACTTCGAATCTAATTAGAGACTCTATATACTATAATGGTGGTAAATTGTCCAATCATTTACCATTAGAAATAAGATCTGCAAATCTGAGCAACATCCATTTCAAAAAGGCGGCAAAACACCTACTTGTTGACAGCCCCTATTATAGTTTGGAGGAATATTTTAGTGAATCTAAATTGGAACAGAAACTTTTTATGGTCAATGGTCATACTACATCCAACAAATTCCACAACACAAGAATATTTATCCAATAGGAAAAGATGACTCTCAAACAATATCCAGAAGCACGTTGTGTTATTTAGAAAATTTCGAGAATCTATATAAGAAACTTTGAAATACCCATAGTAGTCTAACTTTTCTATGCAGGTTTGGAACCAGTAAAATTATTCATTTGATATTGAGAATTTTGAATGATATCCAACACTGCAGAACACTAATTGATCTTTTGAAAAATAGTGGTTTCGGTTGGTTTTGTGTTGTTTGTTTGTACCAGGAGGTTTCCACCCACAACATTGCAAGCAATGACAAAAACGACAAATTTGCAGTAAGTCACAGAAGTATATAAAAGCCTCAACCATTTTGTCAAGTCACAGAAGACTATAAAATTCTATAAATATTTTACAGTAGGCCCAGATGAATTGGAAAATGATGTCATCTTCACCGGAAATAAAAAGCATGACAGAAAACATTTGCTGAGGGCGACTCATATAAAAAAAAAGCAAAGCACTCACATTTATGTTGGTAATATTTCGAAATAGTTGCGACAGTTTTGCATTCACTTTAAATGGGATCAGTCATTTTCTAAACGCACAAATAATGCAAATAGGCTTCAAATCCACTTTGTAGTCTTCGAAGGCTTCCTTTTCTTCTCTCGGCCTGCTATTATACTTCCATATATCGATAGATAATGATATATCTTCTAGTTTAATAACACATGAATTGCATATATTCTTCGGGAAATCTATCGCAGAATGCACCTTGAAAGAAAAAACATGACAGTATATTCTCATAGTGGACACCAATAAGTATTTTTATTACTGGCAGGTAGAGTTGGTCTTTCCAAAAACGATGGTATGATTGAGGAAATAAAAAGAAGCTTGCTCTGGCAAAAATTTATTTTGAGTAATCATCATTGGTTCATATGCAATATAAATTCGAATCCTTTACGATAATCGGTAAAAAATACCAAACTTTTTACGCCCTAAGAAAAATTTCTTGATTTCTTTCCATATTAGAGAACACACGTTAAAATATACGAATTTATTGACTTGTACCTGACACAACCCAGACTTACAAATGCCGCTCTTCGTTTTGAAGGGTCATGTGAGATCTTGGGGAGCCCTTCACAGTAACCATTGGATTCGATTGGCTTTTCTCACAACTCCATTTCCAGCAGAGACTTACTTGAAAGGCCATTTTGCGAACAAATAATAACTTTCCTACAGGAAATCGGAAATCCAACTGATGTAAATGATTTCTTTTAACATTCATTATTTCCGCATATAAATGAAAGTTGTTAACCTTCCACAATCTGAAAAAAATAACAATCCATACAAGCGTTCAATCTACTCGAAAAAAATGCTGCACTAAATAATAACAGTTCCTTCCTGATGAACTACATCCTATTAGTCAGCAACTACTCGTATAATTCAAATTGTTCAATAAAAAAATGCAATACTTACATTAACGAAAACTACTTATTTTTATTAACGATACCAATTCCAAACTAATGATCTCCTCAATGATCTGAGATGCGATATAACATTTTTTCTCTCAAGAGAGGTAGACATGTGCAATTCATATCAACCAAACTCATAGTGATGCAACTTTCCTCAGGCAACATAATACAAGAAGATTCCTTCAATTTTCGTTTTCTGTTATTTAACTCCATAGCTATAATCGAGTTGCTTTTCATTCAACTGTGTGATCACCATCAGCAGTAAAAATGCATTCTGATAATTCAGAATCACCTATCTGTCTGTTCCTGATATACATCTTGTGTTCACTTTCACACTTTCAGAGGTCCTCTTGTACTAAAATAGAAAACAAACAAAAAATATTTACCGAATTCTGTGAAAAATATATCGAGGAAACATCAAGACCTCTTGAAGTGTGAAAGGGTGAACAAAAAGTGTAAAGAAAAAATTTTATGTCACATCCCAGATCTTTAACAAATTTTTCAAAATGAGTATGCAGGAAAAACAAGTGATAATTAGTTTCCAAACAAAAAAAATCGGAATTTGTTTTTGAAACGTTAACGTAGGTAAGTAGTTTTAAAAATATTATAGTTCTTGAATTTTTGAAAGACAAATTTGAGTAATTGAGAAGCAGCTGACTAGTAGGATGTAGCAAAGTGCAGCTTTTCCTTCCGAGGATGAAGATTTTCCCTAGAGAGGAAAAGTACGACTTTTCTCCCTACAATTAACCCAGGAAATGTATACTTAGGATAGAGGGAGGCGGAAAAATCATTTTCTACACTTTCTAAAAGTTATTTATTTTTTTCATATGCAGATTCACACGAAAGGGAAGCCCTGTAATGTTCAAAGAACACCGCGTGAATCAAGGGACGTAAGATACGAATTAACATTCACTTTGAATTTTTGAAGTTTGCAAGCCTCAGGAAAAACCTTTTTTGGCAAGGAGTTCCAATGCTCAGCTGTTCTATTGAAGAAAAAAATCCCTGAGCAAGAGAGGTTCGACAGGTCTCCAAGTTCACAACAAAGGGGGTGGGAATTCTGTACTCGTCGAGTCATCCATGTAGATATTGGCAAGGGTGGAACGATTGATAACAATCGAGAAGAGCATCGACCGTGGAAAGATCTATAGTAGAGAGACAAGTCTCCGACCTTTCCACGATGCTTCAAAGAAGTAAGCGATTCTCTGAGCGAAGAATCACCAACAAGACAAGTTGCTTTCCTCTGAACAGAATCAAATCAAGAAGCTTCTGTTATTTTCTAATCTGAGTGTTGCTCTTTACGATGAATGCGCGAATGTCTTTCCATAGTCTGTTTTAGTCCAAATTTTTTACCACACCAATCACATTCGAATAGCTTTTCTCCAGTGTGGGTTTTCAAATGTGTTTTTAAATTTCCTTTTCGACTGAAACTTTTTTCACAGCAACCACATTCGAATGTCTTTTCTCCAGCGTGGGTTCGCATATGAGTTTGCAAATCCCCATTTCGACTGAAACTTTTTTGGCAGCAATCACATTTGAATCGCTTTTCTCCAGTGTGGGTTTGCATATGTGATTTCAAATGTCCTTTTCGCCTGAAACTTTCTTTGCAGTAATCGCATTTGAATAGCTTTTCCCGAGGCTTTTCCCCTCCAAAGTGGGTTTGCAAATGCATTTTTAAAATTCCATTTTGACTGAAACTTTTTTCGCAGTAATCACATTTGAATGGCTTTTCTCCAGTATGGGTTCGCATATGTTTTTTTAAATCCCAATTTCGAACGAAACTTTTTTGGCAGCAATCACATTTGAATGACTTTTCTCCAGTGTGAGTTAGCATATGAATTTGCAAATTGTACCTTTGACTGAAACTTTTGTCACATATATCACACTTGAAAGGCTTTTCTCCAGTGTGGGTTCGCAAATGTATTTTCAAAACCCTTTTTCGACTGAAACTTTTTTGGCAGAAATCGCATTTGAATGGCATTTCTCCAGTGTGGGTTTGCAAATGTGATTTTAAATTTCCTTTTCGTCTGAAACTTTCTTTGCAGTAATCACATTTGAATAGCTTTTCTCCTCCAGTGTGGGTTTCCAAATGTGTTTTTAAATTTCCTTTTCGACTGAACTTTTTTTCGCAGTAATCACATTTGAATGGCTTTTCTCCAGTGTGGGTTTGCATATGTATTTTTAAATCCCCCTTTCGAATGAAACTTTTTTGGCAACAATCACATTTGAATGGCATATCTCCAGTGTGAGTTATCAAATGTCTCTGCAAATTGCCTTTGAAATCGAAACTTTTGTCACATAAATCACATTCGAATGGCTTTTCTCCAGTGTGAGTTTGCAAATTTATTTCCAACACCTGACGGGTCGTCAATTCAGCTCGGTCTGTTCTTAAGACAGAATTCGAAAGATCCGTGTCAAAAATTGGTTCTTTCATATCAATGTTTTCTCGTTTTTCCTCACTTTCAACATTAGATATAGTTGTTTCAAATGGATTTTCTCTCAATACTACATCACCATCAGTAATATTTTCCAGTTTCAAGTCGTTACACGAAGAAAAGTCGACACAAAATCCATCTGAATAAGTTTCACACTTCACATACTCCTTTATTCCAACGACGTATTCCACTTCTCTATCATTCCAAAGCGACAAATGAATGAATGATGATATATTTTCCAACTTGTCGATACATTCGCCGCATATGCCATTTCCAGTCGCAGAGGCCATTTCATCTTTCACCTGCAAAATCAAATAATGACAGTATTTGACATAGCGTGATGCAAAATAAATTAGAGAGAAAAAGGATATGCACATTGGAGAGATACTGTGAAGGACAAATGACAATTTTAAACTTAAAAAAACTTTGTCCCACATAATCTCTCTTTCTCTGCTACATTGAAGAAAAAATGTCATCTCTCTCTTAGGGCCAGCCCATTTATTGTAATGTCTCTGGAACATATTCACCTTCAAACAAATGAACAAATGAAAAATAGCAAAGCACTCACATCAATGTTGGTGATATCTCGAAATAGTTGCGACAGTTCTTCATTCGCTTCAAATGACATCAAGATACTTCTAGACGAACAAATGATACAAACAGGCAACAAATCTTCTTTATAGTAATCGATTGATTTCTTTTCTTTTTTCATCTTGCTATTATTCTTCCATATATCGATAGATAATGATATATCTTCTAGTTTATTGACGCATGAGTTGCATATATTCCTCGGGAAATCGATCGTGGAATGCACCTTGAAAGATAAAACATTAGTTAAACTAATGGCAGCAACCGGGCTTTCATGCAGAACTAACTGACCCATACCCACTTCTATTATTTTGCCTCTGAATACGACAAATATATTTGGAAGAAAATTTGTTTGTCTGCGCCTTCGAACGTTTTACTACAAATAAACTCTTTTCAAAAACATTTGGGTCAACAGTAATCGGGAATAGTGGTTAGTATTAGTCAGTTTAAGAGTTGAAACTTTTCCTAGAGATCAATTACCCTAACACCAAACTGATATTTTTTTGCATTTAACGCACGTATCAATTTTCTTCTCCTGAAGATGCTAACCCGGAGCGTTAGAAAGTTAGCAAAGCAATTCAAGGGATTGTATTGTGTTTTGATAGAGTTGTAATAAAAGTGGTTAAGTGTTGTTTGGAGTTTTAATAAACGAACCCAAAGGAATTATCGTAACAGTATTCATGTATTTTCCATTTGAATATATTTCTTCAGTCTCCATTGCCCAAGAATATAAACCGTAGAGAAGTGACAATAAGGGCAATTTTTGTACCTTCTGTGGAGGCGCATGCGTCGCCTTAGTTGTCACCACGTGATAGTTTTGAGCAACTAGTCCAATAATCAGAGGTTTGAAACTGACACTATATGCAATAGAAATGATTTCCCAGTAATGTGTCTTTGCTAGGACTTCAATGAAAATTCAACCAAGGGTAGACGGGGTGTATTTTTGCGAGACAAAATCAGCGACCCCATTGGGATACGGAAGCATGCCAAATGCCATTATCCATGAAAAAATATTTCAGCAACAAATTTTCCCTAGTAATTATTTTTGGATGGAAACGCATGGCCACCTTTACACTGGTAGAGATTTTCATGTTTCCGCACGAACAACTCGGAAAAAAAAATATAATAAATATCTGTATCTCTCACATTTTGGCCGAAAATTCATAAACTAAGTAAGCAAAACTCTAATAGAAACTTCTCTAAAAACGATCATTTACATTTGGCAGGTGTCGGCATAAATCGTTGTATCGGGTGCGCTGCGTTACACCCACATTTTGTTACACCCACAGTTACGAAACACTTTTCCGAACATACCCGAATGATGCCTGTTTCATAATTCACCGAATATTCTGCAATTTTTTATTAACCCAATCTAACCAAACCTAACTAACCTGCTAATCTAACACATTCATTGTGGGTTTATCGAGAAAATGGAAGAATTTTGCAAATGTTGAATGTGACTGTGGGTTTAACCTGAACAAATCAGATATATCCTTTATTCATCTTGAACCTAATTGAATCGAATGCTGTACCTTTTTTTTCAGTTTGCTCAACAACAACAACAAGGTGGAGATTAAAAAAAAAATATCATTATTTTAATGCTAAGGCACTCCACTTCAAGAATATGTATCTCAAAATCTCTGATAACAAAGCTTTCAGGCATCATTTTCGATATTTTCCGGAATTTTCCCCGAATGCATCAACATTTTTCTGACAAGCCCCACGACTTTATTTTAGTGACTATAGCTTTTGACCTGCAGCATGCCACGAACAAACATTTTATTACGATTGTTGGATACCTTTTTTATGAAAGATGTTCTTTCATTCGAGAGTTTTCATTTATTTTTGTTATTTTTGTGCAATTTATATTTGTTTGTTTTGATTTATGTTCATGAAATGAATTATTTTTATGGATATTCAAAATATTATTGAACCAAACCAAAAGTATCAAATCGACATAGGGAACATACTTGCACACCTTGCAGTTTTAGAACTTCTATGATCAATTGAGTACTATTTTAGTCCTGCCACCAGTACTTTTTTTTCGGACCGTCGGCAACACTGTTAGTAACTTTGTATATATACAAAGTTAGGGCCGGTGGGTTGCGATTAGTGGCACAATTGTACCAAAAGGGGCACAATCACAGAACTCATAATTATAACAAGAATGCGTTTCAAATATGGCGGATGGACAAATCATGCATAACCTGCAACATTGTAAATGTCCTCTTCACAGTAGCGGCGCAAAATATAATGTGCGTAACTTGGGGATGGGCAATGGGTTGGTTTTACAAAACTGGAAATTTCAGTTTGAAATGGAACATCAGAACAGTAGAAATATCGTTTTATCCAGAGACGTTTTATAATAAAAAAATCCTTGAATAGAAGATACGAAATGAGATCTTGATTCACACCAAAAAGTTATTCCTACATTCTACTAATATAATGAAAATTACATTGAAAACATGTTTTTTTTAATGTTGAAGGACGCCAGATCGGATCTAGATCACTTTCCCCAAATCTAATGGTATAAGCTTCAGTATGAATTGAATCGAATTGAAAAATGAACAACATGTTCAGTGCGGATTTTGATTTTGTAATGCTGTGGTTGAGGCCTCTCCAAATGTAGATCTTTTCCTAATCTACGAAACCACTTTCTGAAAGCTGAAATCTGAAAACGTTTTCTTTATTCTAGAGACACTTTCAACAGGTTTTTCAAGAACTCATTTATGGAAAGTAACGTTTTCTTTTTCCTTCCCCTTTCTCCAGGAATTACCACAATCCTTAACAGAACACTTCATCGTATCGAACGGGTAATGTACACAATATTACCAATATACCTATAACTTTTGTCTATGCACAATATAATCGATGAATAATAAATATCCAATATTTATATTTACTATCGTCCCAACGTCCAATATCCAAATCAGAAAGAAATAAAACTGACTACGCCGCTCTATTTACAAACAAACTAGTAATCTTAACAGACATACGTCCTAGATTTCTCTCATTTCCTCTTAAGATTACAAGGAATGACTTATGTGTTTACTTGGTGCAAGTTGTCCCCTTTGCGAATGCCCATGATTTGTCAAGTTTACGTTAGTCGACGATACATGAAACGCATTCAAGTTATAATTATGAGTTCTGTGGGCACAATTCAACGAGCCAGGTACAATGGCACGCACAATCGAAAATAAGGTCAAAATGGGCACGATCCCGTCATGCTCAGAAAAAGTCATCGAAATTGAATGAAGTGACAGTTTTCACAGGGATACTTTGTGTTCTAACGCAACGCAAAATGGAACGCAAAATGGAAAAATCTAAGTAAAAAAATTATGTGATCTGTGAATTTTATTCTGTGAAGTGTCTTAAAAAAATAGAAATACGAAATACCGAAATACTACACTTTGCTGCCAAATGTGTTTCTGTGAATCTATGGATATGTTCCGTAAATCGTTTCGGTTAACCAGGTCGTGCTTTCTCTCACTCTGTCATATTGGCTGAGCCCACCCAATAGAGAGAGTGAAAGAGAAAATCATTCCGGTTAACCGAAACGATATACGGAACATTTACTACAAAAAGATGGCAATATGAATTGAAGTGGAAAAGACATATAATATATATATATATATATATATATATATATATATATATATATATATATATATATTTTCATGTTGTGCGCAGGCGCAGAAAATTGAGGTGAGCACAATAGAGATCTTCTGTTAAGAAATCAGTGTTGCCAATTCCGAATAAATCCCTAAAAAATCACTAAAAACATACTGACGCTTTTTATTGCTTCAGTCATTATGTTAGGATAAAAACATCTCAATAATTCCTATTCATTTGATATCAAACTGCATAATAGTCAAATTTTTCATATATTGCAGAAACAAATTGCTAGGGAATTTCATTTTTTCCCCAGGGGGATTTTAAACGCCATCAACCATAACCTATATAAAGTCCGAACCACCTAATCTATACATAATAACACCGATAAACCATCACTGTATTGAACATACAAAAAAAAATATTAGATAAAAATGAAAATATGAATATCTTTTTAACAAGTCAATGCAGATTTTGATATCACAGAGTACTCTTGATTTGAATTTAGCGCCAAAGCTGACAGAAAAGTCCCCAAAAAAATGAATGCCCCTATAAATTTGTTATTATGCACCATTTTGTTTATTGTACAGGGTATTTCGAAGCGTAAAGCACCTTTGAATAATTGGAAATTATGAAAAAAAGCGTTAGTATTTTTTTAGTAATTTCTTAGGGATTTATTCGGAATTGGCAACACTGATTTCTAAGCAGAAGTCCTCTATTGGTTACAAATGGGCACAATTTTGTTGGTCATATCGGCACAATTTTGTTGGTCATATCGGCACAATTGAAAATTTCCAAATCGCAACCTTTAGTAGCATTATTTATTATAGTCTATAAACAATGATGGAGGCATATATCACCAATTTTATTCCAAACTTCCACAAATATTAGTTCCAACACCAGGGTTTTGAGTCATGTTAAGAGTAGAGTAACTAACCTCGATTTTTGTAAGGTTCAGGAACAGATCCCACAAACACTGTTCCTCTTCGATCAATCTAAGTTCACCTCGCCCTAAACAGATGCGACAAATGAAGGGAAAATCCACTAAACTAATGGTCTTCTCTTCATTCTCATGGCCACTTTCACCAGTGATAATCTCATTTTTGATGGTAACAGATTGTACAATAGTTTGATCCATTTTGCTATTCGGCACTTAACCTCAAAACCAAGTACGGCACGTATTCATCAAAACGGTGAATAATAATTCACAAAGTGAAGCACGAATTGGACTTGTCCATTGACAACACTCACAATACTTCTCACATATATCCCAAGTCTGATGAAACAACGACCATATAGTTTTAAAACAAATTATTAATTCGCAAACGAACTAACACAAAACAATAACACTTTCAGGACCAGTGTTGCCGCTTCAACTGATGAATTTTCGGTAGAGGATATCTAGAAAGCCTGGTGTTCGGACTTATACCTCTTTAAGTTCAGAATAATAATAGTAAATTCATCAATTCTGAGAAACAAATTATTGCACATTGATCCGAGCTTTAAAGAAATACTTTTTATATCAAACTTTTACCAAATTTGTTCCAACCTTTACGTTCTCGCTGTATATTTGCTTTAACGATGTTCAATTTTTATTCGAATATAAAAATATATTATTCATAATTATCCCATGAATGAAGTGTTCATCATGAATTATTTCATATCTAGATGTGGGATTTTGTTAACGAATAAGCACAATTTTGTGGATAATGCACATTTTATAATAAAGTGAATATCTCAAATGAACATTGCATAAGTAAAATTTGGTTTACTGAATATATGGTACATAATTCATAATCCTCTTTTCCCGTTTCATATAGTGGTGCATGGTCATTGTCTGTAAACTGTCGTCACATGTGACAAAGATTTTCAAAATGTATGCCTCTTATAATGCATAAAGTTGAAAATTCAAACGCATCAATTATAAAATGTCCACTATGTGAAATTATGCACTACGAAATGGGTAAACCATCACATCGAATACTCACAGCCAATTGCACCGACTTTTTCTTATGAGACCATTAACAAAGGGACTCTTTAAGTAAGGTAAGGGTTTATTAATGTCTGTTCAATAATCTCTTGAGCTATGGTGCAATAGCTGCAGTGCGTTAAATGACCAATGATGGCCCTATAGCTAAATGCTCTCATAAGAAAAAGTCGGTGCAATCGGCTGTAAGACTTTTAAGGCCAATGTTGCCGTTTCAGCTGAATAATTTTCGGTAGAGGATGCCTACAAACCCTGATGTTGGGACTTTATACCTACTTGAAAGTTAGAGTTGAAAATAATAATAATGAATTTACCAAGAAATGAATGTTTATACAGGGAATTGAAGCACAACAAATAGTAATATAAGAAAACTATAAAGAACAATGCCACTTCGATGAAAAAACATCAGCAGTTGAATCAGATCATTTTTTTTTATAATGATGAAATATGCTTTTATATCTGTGTTGATTTTTTTATATGGCTGATATTTTTCAGGTGGGTATTAGTTAATCGGGCAGACTTGATTCCGGTGAAATATAAAGTTTTTTTCAATATTGCTTTTGAATTGTATAGTTTTCAAATGATTGTCTTGTCTAGTGAGAGAATTAAGGCTAACAGCACTAATTTCGAGTTGTAAGTCGAAATAAGTGCTAGTTTCGAGTTACAATTCGAAATTTAAGGAAAAAAATTGCAGAGATATTCGAAGGAAGATTGTTTGACAAAAAAATGTATAACTCGACACAACGAAATATTTATTTGTTAGTGAGAGTACAATTATCAAAATGTAACTGAACATTACATTTGTTGCTGTTCTCTACTAAATAGAATCTATTACCACGCATAATTTTTAGGATCTTTGTGGTGTTCTTGATGAAAATTCAAGTATGGTTCTCTAGTATTTTGATTGCTACGATCGGTTATTTTCAGCTATTGTTGTTTTTCTACACCACTTTTTGCAAATCGCTTAAGCATTTGATCTATTTGAGTGATTTATCTTTTTGTCCTTCTTCACATCCCAATTTCTTCCAACAGGTACATTATCGTACCATTTGTCAGTTCAATTTCTCGAGCGAGTTGGAATTCAGACTTTAAAGTCAGAAACTCGAGAAGTCGAAATCATGGAAAAATAAAATTTAAAAGATGTTTGTCACGTCCATCGATTATAAAATATTCGAAAATGGACAAAACAAGTGACATTAACCATATAACCAGAACTTATTGGTTTCTGACGTGTATATGAGAAAATATATTGAAAATTCATCTTGAAGTACTCAAGTGATCCATACTTTCGAACAATTCACTAAAAATCGGTGGGATTTCAATGGAAATAATAGACCGGTGGATCCACGTTAAAATCGGTACATCTACAAAAAATCAGTAGCAACGGCAACGCTGTTCAGGACGAATGCGCATCCAGTGTGATCGCTGCAACCCATGATACCTTCACAGCAGCAGCAGCGGTACAGCAGTTCATGTGCGTAGCATGAGAAGGGTGAATGGGAACTCTAATTCTGGTAAGTCAATAGCCACTTGCTTTGAAATACATCAAGTAGGTAACGGTAATCATATTCTACCAATCAAAGACAATTGCCTGGATCGGTAGTAAAAAAAAAAAAATTCTGACTAATCGTCCGGTCAAGTTAGACAATTTAAATAACAAAATTCCGACAGTGCCAAATTTTGGTAAAGACAAGTATACAGTACCTTCTAAGATTGATGGATTTATTTACAAACAAAAAGGATACTTTATCAATAAAAACAATGCATGTCAATTTTTAATATGTACTCCCAATCTATCACAAAAAAAGTGGAGATTTTAAATATATATTTACAGAGTCATTTTTATCATGTACTATGCTCTAGTGAAACTTGGCTTGGGAGTGAACTGCTTCCCATTATAGGTTAAAATAAATATGAACGTTTTTATTGCAGACCAAATCTTGAACATTGGGGAGTTGCAATATATGTGCATAGAGCTATATATAACAGCTGAAACTATTGATGTCAAATGTTACTGTTCAATTGCAAATCAATTAACTCAAGACATATTTTCAGCAGTAAATCCCCTTGACAACGTACACAAGGTAGTTTCTCCAGTGAATTCTTTACTCCTCTACGAAACAGACCTATATGAACTGAAGTCAGTAATGAATGAAATAAAAAATAAAAATTCTTCGAGTGAAGACAATTTGTCAGCTAAGTTGTTTTCACCATTATCAGATGAAGCTCTAAACACCTTAGTATTTGCTATAAATAATTCTTTTGCGAGAGGTGTATTTCCTTCTAGCTTGAAGACCGCAGTAGTAATACCTCTGCATAAAGGAGGTGCCACTGATGATCCTGGTAAGTACAGACCGATTTCAATGCTGTCAACACTTTTTAAAATTATTGAAAAGTTAGCCAAACGTAGAATAGTGGGTTTTTTTAAAAATACATAATATACTAGCTCAAGAACAGTTCGGTTTTCAAAATGAAAAAAACACTAATGACGCCATTTTCAACTTCCTAGAAAAAGTCTACATGAGTTTGAATGAAAAGGAAGCGGCTGCGGCAGTGTTTCTTGATCTCTCCAAGGCTTTTGACTGCGTGAGTCATGAAATTCTGTTACAGAAGCTCTCCCACTATGGTTTTCGAGGTACAGTTTTGGAATGGGTCAGATCATATCTTACTGATAGGGAACAAAGAATATCACTGGGTAAAAATACTTCTGAGAAGGGAAAGATTGTACGTGGAGTCCCACAGGGGTCTGTTCTAGGCCCAATTTTATTTTTACTTTTTATTAATGATATATCTTGCCTTGATATTTCTGGACACCTAACATTGTTCGCTGACGATACCACAATTCTTTGGCACAATGAAGATCATACTACCTTGTTCCAGTCTATTTCCGCAGATATTCAAAAAATCAAAATTTGGTGTGACGCGAATAAGCTCACATTGAATATTCCTAAAACAAATTTAGTAGCATTTAAATGTAATGTTGAACAAATTACATTGGGAGATCAGCTGATTGAAAGTAAGCCCGTTACAAAATTTCTTGGTGTACAAATTGACAATGATCTGAAGTTTGACCACCATATAACAGCTTTAAAGAAAAAATTATCCTCTGGTTGCTTTGCCATCAATGTAATATC
The DNA here is from genome assembly GCA_032362365.1 of Zygogramma bicolorata. Classification (NCBI taxonomy): domain Eukaryota; kingdom Metazoa; phylum Arthropoda; class Insecta; order Coleoptera; family Chrysomelidae; genus Zygogramma; species Zygogramma bicolorata. The sequence goes on from JAVJAQ010005180.1 coordinate 49,732, forward strand.
TCGCGAACTTGGACGGTCATCTTCATTAATGGCATACTACTCATTTATAGAATCTCATCTGCGGTATGGAATTCCATTTTGGGGTTCTGGCAGCCAGACTCTATTGCAAAGCGTATTCGTCCTTCAAAAGCGAGCTCTGAGATTTATATTCAGAATTAAAATGCGAGAATCATGTAGACCAGTTTTTTCAGACAATAAGATTTTGACAATTTATGAAATTTTCATTCTTGAAACGGTATGCTTGCTTCATAAATATAAAGAAAGGTTAATGAACGTCAACAGGGAAAGGCATACTCGCAATGAAAAACAACTCGCCCTTCCGTTCCCCGTTTCATCTCTGACGAGACAGTCACTAATTTATAGAAGTAAACAAATTTACAATCACTTACCGAATCAAATAACAGATATCAAGGGTCTGAAACAATTCAGAAAAACTGCTAAGCACCTCTTGAAGGGAAAATGCTTTTATAATTTAAATGAATACTTCTCATATCAATTCTAGTCTTTCTTTGATTCAACTGCGAGGAATTAGTTTTAAAATTTCGTTTTGTCATAACCGTTGTAGTACGTTGATATTTATATGTCTTATTTATATGTTCTTATTTATGCATTTTCATTTTATCTATATGTATATAAGTAAATATTATCTACATTTAGTGTTACATATAATGCATTGTTAAAGCTATTAACTTTTATTGACTTTGTCGACAAAATGTTTTCATTTTAGACAATGAAGATGATTGATTGATTGATTGCATGATTGATTGATTACTGTCGTGAGGTTGAGGTGAATTTACCGCAGTTTTGGTATCGAATGTTTTAGTGATTTGTCTATACAGGTCAGGAAAAAGGAGATTTCTGAAGTCAATGGAAGCATTTGAACAACTTTTAGCGAATCTAAGTCCCAAACTGAAAAATATTATAATTCTTGGAGATTTCATTGTAGACTTTCTGAAAGAAACCCAAGAAAAAAAATGTTCTCACAAATTGCTGTAACTCTTTTAACTTTGAATATTCAACAGTAGAGCCAACGCGGGTAACAGATACATCAGCGACCTATCTTCATAATATTCTCATGAATTTCAATCAATTCGAACAGGCAAACGTCATCAAGGAAAAAATATCAGATCATTATGGTGTAGACATTCAATTAGAGGTAAATAACCTGAAAACTACAGTAACCCAGTCTCTATGTCGGCCAATAACAGAATTGGGTAAAGCAGAATTCAGAAACATCATAAACAATATAAACTGGTATGAATATTGTTAAAGAAATTTCTAGCGCCGACCCTGTCGCTTATAAATGCAAATTAGTGTGAAGGTTCGACGGAAGATCGTTTACGAGAGATGATGCGTCAATTGTGGAGTGTCTGAGGTTGGTGATGTGAGTGTTTATAAGCGTTTCTTTTCAGAAAAAAATGTAACGAGATTCAATCAGGAAATAATTAAATGTTTAACGGCAAAGGAATATACTCAGTTACCAATCTCAGATATTGATACCAAATTTAATGCGTTTTTATGTATGTTAGAGAAGAATTTTGAAATATGTTTTCCATTAAAGTTGTCAAAACATCGACAGAGTAAAAAGTGGTTGACTAAAGGTATTCGCGTTTCATGTAAACATAAGAGGCAACTGATAGCTTTTTGTAGAAACGTCAGAAGTGACGTGCTGAATGGATTCATTAAAAAATACTCCTATATATTGAAAAAAGTGATTGCCGCTGCAAAAGTTCTGTCTGTTGAGCAAGAAATAATGTTGAGCGATAACAAAACAAAAACAACCTGGGAAATTATTGATAGAGAAATCAATAATAAAAAAATGAGGAATGCTCCATTCGAGTTCCCAAATGGGGTCGACCGTAGTTCATATATTGATAGGTTCAATAAATATTTTCTTGAAGTTATTGAGGTGGACAATAATTTGAATGAGACCAAAATCGTAGAATATCTGAATAATTACAGCCAGCCACACAGCTCATCCTTTTCCATGGTTCCTACTGATGAAAAAGAGATTATATCGATAGTCCAGGAAATGAAATCCAAGAACTCAGCTGGCTGGGATAATATTTCTTCGAAAATGCTTAAAAAAAAGTTAATTCTATTTGCACTGAACTTGTGGTGCTTTGCAATGAATCTTTGAATCAAGGCATATTTCCAACTTGTTCAAAAAAATCTCATATGGTCCCTCTGCTCAAGAAGGGAGATAAAGATAAGTTGGAAAACTATAGACCAATATCCCTTTTATTGACTATTTCAAAACTCTTGGAGAAGTTAATGTACGTGAGGTTAATGTCTTTCATGAAGTCAAATAATTTTTTGAGTTCCTGTCAGCATGTCTTTCTGCCTGGAAAATCAACCACTACGGCTTTCCACAAAATCACCACAGATCTCATTTCAAACGTTGATAAAAAATTACTTACGGTTGGTATCGCATGCGACTTCTCCAAGGCTTTCGACAGCGTAAACTTTGAGATTCTATTAAATAAGTTGCAACATTTTGGCATTAGGGGGATTGCTTATATCTGGATTCGTAGTTATTTAAATGGGAGAGAGCAGAGAGTCACAGTTTCGGCGGAAAACAGTGAAAAAATACTCTCTGAATGGGGATCAATTAGAAGCGGTGTACCCCAAGGATCTATATTGGGGCCTCTGCTTTTTCTTATTTTTATCAATGACCTTGCTATAAATTGTGGAGGTGCTATGCCAGTGATGTACGCAGACGACTCGCTTTTTATTATCAACAGTGCTGGGTCTAATTCCCTGGTTGAGAAAATGAACATATGCCTAGAAAATGTTAGGGAGTGGTATTCTGTAAACAAAATCAAAATTAATTTCGAGAAACCATTTTTTATTCCATTTGGTAACACAAATATCAACGATAAGAATACGAAAATATCCCTCAAATCAGTTGAAACTGTCAAATAGAATAGAATAGTGTTTATTTCGCTTCGTTAGTTACAAAAAAAAACAAACACATAGAAGACGTCTCACAGAAGTTCATACTTGTTTGTGAGGATTACAAATATTAAAATGTTTCATAATATAAAAAGGTATTGATAAACTAAACTAAGGAGATACAAATATTAAGTAATTTGACAGTTTAAAATAGTATGATATGTACATATTATATAGAGTACGAGACAGAGAAGGCTAAGTTCATATTTCACTAGCATGAGATTCAAGTTTCATGATTACAACTGTTTTTTTTGTCTTATGTTATTAAATTATGGACATCCTCTCTAGGTAGGTTTTTGTTATAAAAGTGACTAGTTTACTTTTGAATTGGTTGATATTTGGTATTTGTTGAATTTCCGAAGGTAAGCTGTTTTATAGTTTCGGACCCAGATACTGATAACATTTCTGACCCACCGATTTGTGCATCTGAGGACATTGGAACTGTTTGCGACGCCTGGTACCATAATCATGGGTGAGTGTCATTAACAAATTCTTGTGTTTGTGCTGTCTTGTATTACAGTTTTTGTAATATAATTGTCTTATATCTAGTAATCCCGATTCTTCATATAGTATATCACTTGGATATCTCAAATGCCTTGGTTTTCAGCTGGATCGTTTTTTTTTCTTGGAAAAAACATATCAAATCAACTAACATCAAATTGAGCCGAGCCTGCTATAGTCTACGTGCCTTGTCTTCTAGACATATTAACGAAAATGTACTGAAAACGGTTTTCTTCGCAAATTTCATGTCCCACTTGTCATACGGTTTGATTTTCTGGGGAGTGAGCACTGACAGGGAATCCTCTTTCACTTTACAGAAGAGAGCAATAAGAATAATCAGAAGATTGAAAAGAAGAGAATCCTGCAAAAATCACTTTATAGAAATGAAAATCCTCACCATGCCCTGTCTATATATATCTTGAACCTATTAGTATTTGTTCACTCAAATAAAGAACTGTACTATTTCAGTACCTCACAAACCAGACAATGTTCAAATACGATCATCTTGCATTCTATATGGGTGCTAAAGCTATATATAATAAGCTGCCTTCATCACTTAAAAATGAAAACCTTCGAACATTCAGAAAAAAAAAACAAAAAATATTTTATGTAAGCTTAATATTCCACTTCTGAATATTTTCATGATACAAATTTCTTGTGATATTGGTTCCGTCTCGTCCTCTGAAATATGTTTGTATTTTTCTCAACACGATTTTTATATTACTTTTTCACTCAGAGTTTTTAGTATAGAGCGTTGAAAAGTTAACGGAGCAGTTTAAGTGGTTGTATTGTATTGTTACGAATCTCGTAGCGCCGGCCCTGACGATCATAACCGCAGGGGTCGAAATGCGAACGCCATTTTTGCAGAAACTCTCGTCACGCCTGGAATATTCGATTACCGAGATTTGACTCGAAAATTCTCCATAGGCGTACGCAGGTATACAAGCTGACGCTTCATCGCGAAGGGGACAGTTATTCAGCAGAGTTATTCAGAGCTAAGTGGAGAGAGCTTTGTTATTGCTAAGTGTGGAAGTCGAAGGAGAGAATTTCTATTACAGACAGTTTATCAGAGTGTTTAGTATAGAGCGTTGATAAGTTAGCGGAGCAGTTTAAGTGATTGTAACAATATTATATGTAAAACGATCCAAACTCTTTAGCAGAATTTTTATGTGACACATTGAAATAAGCAGTGCACAAAGCTCTTCCTTTAAAAACATCAGAAATAAAGATATCAAAGTAAATTGGTTTGATAGTTGGTTGGGAAAAATGAGAACTGATCTTAAAGATTAAAAAAAATGTGGATGGGTACAGGAAATCTATCTCTTAAAGTAGAGTATAAAAAATTCAAAAGTCAATACAAAAAAGCGATCAAAGATGCAATTTCAAAATCCTCAAATGTTTTTTCTTGTCTAAAAAAAACTCAAAAAGTATGGATCCGTAATATATTAGTCCAACAATAATCAAAATAGTGAGCGATAGGATGATCAAACCCATAGTGCATTTGATTAATTCGTTTCTCAAATGGTGAGTTTCCAGATGTTTTGAAGATTTGTAGAGCTACACCATCCACAAACAAGGTGATAAAATTGATTGTTGTAATTGTGTTAAAAGACAGGCTCGCTGATTATCTTGAAGCAGGAGGATATATTAACGAAAGACAGTATGGTGTCAGAAAGTTATACTCAACTGCTCAGGCAGTTACGGACATCGTTCGTACTATATCAAAAAAATAAAGACACAGGAATATTAACCAGGGCTGCGTTATGTGATTAAGTGAAAGCTTGATAGTGTATGCCACATGATTCTAAATAAGCTAAAAAAATAGGGAATAAGAGGTTTAGCATTGAATTTGTTGAAATCTTCCCCAACCGATTTAAGACAATATATTATTCATAACAACATATAACATTAAATTCATAATTTATTTATATTATACATAAAAGATTTGCCCTTGTATGTTGACACTGCGGACACATTTCTTTATGCAGATGATTCCTTATTTATAGTCACATCTAGAAGAAATAACCAAAGAAACACAAGAAAAATTTGAACAATACTTCAATGCGAATGTGTTATGTTTGCACAAAGATAAAACTTAAATAACAGAACTAAAGACGAAAGTGACAATAGTGTGCGCCTACTAGGTTTCCATGTAGACAGCGATCTGAACTGGAAAACACACATCATTGAAATTAATGAAAAACTCTCCAAAGGTCGCTTCGCTCTAAAGAGAATGGGGAATATAGTAAGCAGAGATGTTCTCAGAATCGCGTACTTTGGTATAATTCGGGTTCATTTGCGGTATAGAATACTACTTTGGGGTTCAGTACAAGCAGCAAATGACGTTTTTACGAACCCAGCAACGTCAATATTTCTACAAATATTCATTGTTCTCTGCCGTATATTCGATATTGAAGCAGGTTCACTTTTGCACACCTTTCGCTTCAAATATACCCATAAAAAAGTCTAAAAGAGTCAAATATGGTAAGCGGGGGGCCATTCCGTAGGACCTCGATGGCCAATCTAACGAGCATGGAAAGTATTACCCAAATAGTTTCTTACTTGTCTGGAGTAACGTAGTGGTGCTTCATCTTGTTCGAATAATAATATCCATATTGAATTCATTAGGATTCACTTCAACATTTAGAGGATCAACAATATTTAAATACAGTTTCCCTGTTTTTCAATTGACTATTTTGGAGATAGTAACGTGGTGTTAAATCTAAAACTAAAAGAGAATATTTGAACAGAACAATGATGTTCATTGTACTGACATTTTTTTTCTTTTTTCATGAAAAAAAAAATAACCTACCAAACATTATCGGGTTGTTGAGATAGCCATATGGCAGATAAAAACGAATATTTCTAGAAATATCTACATTAATGTGTTTCTATTCAGGAAAATATTAAATGTTTCGCCATTTTGGAGTAGGTGAAGACATGACTTTATTTTCTAGAGTTGTGAAGTATTAGACAGGAGCTTCAAATGTATCACAAGACCCCCCCTTTCCATTCAATATCATTTTTTCAGTTGGCGCTCAGTAGCCATCTTGAAATTTTCATCCGTCAATTTTACTCCAAAATATAGTATTTTTGCATCAATTTCATAATCCCAAGTTTTAATTTTTGGAGTTGACCCGTTTAAATAATGAAAGGGGGGCGAGACATTAAAAAGAAGCACTCTAGAAACTATTAGAATAAATTGTTCTTATTAGCTTCTATGTTTTACTGAGAAGTAGCACAGATTTTTCTCAAGACAATCCTCATTGTTTTTTGATCATTTTTCAAATAAAAAAATAATCTGCGCTCAATAATTATCTTCTCCTTCAATAATTTTCTGTGTGAACATCAAGAGGAATTTTTGTCCTTCTTATGAACCCAACAGATAACGACACCCACGACTTCCCGTATCAATCTGAGCAGCTCACAAACACCACTAAATGAAATAAGCACTGCTAACGCGGTTTAGCAATACACAACTTGGCGCCCAACATGGGGCTAGAACCAACGACCCTGAGATTATTAGTCTTATGCTCTACCAGTTTTCACCAACTGGAAATCCAATTTTCAATGGCGGAAGGTTACGTTGAAAATTCTATTCATGGGACTAGCTGATGAAATGAATGTAAATATTCCTCACACTTCCAGATTGGTCGAAGGCTCAATACAAATACAAATATAATATTTATTGTTCTTTATTATTGGTCGGGTGTAGAAAAAATAGTGTTTCAATTGATACACTCACATAAACCATACGAAACTCACCTTCGGCTCATTTCGTATCCCGGTTAATGCTCGTTTATTAATAATCGTCTTTATATGATCGTTGCATAAGGCAACTTTCTAAAAAGTGGACAAATTCAAAACAGCCGAAGCTTATATATATATTATATTATCTTGTCACGGAATTCGAATTATCATAATTAGTTTTACTTCCATTTCTTATGTCCTTATAAATATAATATTCGAAAATATATTTTTATCCCTCAGAATTAAACCGCGACAGAACGATTCTCGATTGACCCTGTATTCGTGTTTCCTTTTTATCGATTCGCGATAAAGGAAATAACCGAAAAACGAATTTCGACGGCCGAGGTACTGAACAGAGTTTATGAAGGAAGGTATCGTGATCGACACACGATTGTGATTTGCGAAATATTTTGGAAAATATCGTTTTACGGATTTATTCGCATTGTTCACTAAACAAGACAGATTTTGGGGTTATTAGGATTGATGAAAACTGATTTGTCTTGAAGTTTATGTTTGACTGAATTAAAGGAAAACGTCTCTGAATGCTCGGGTATTTGCTTTGGAGGTGAGTTTTCTAGAAATTTATGTTCATGTTTTTATAGAATATAAATCTGGCCTTCTGTCCACTTTCAGACGTTTTCTCACGGTACTGTGTCAACTTGACTGTATAAACTACGTGAAATTATGGTATTATACTGGGCGTAATGCAAGACTCAATAGACTGAGGAGTAGATACTTATCGGAAATATCATTAGTGAGCATCCCAAACTTCGTGACTTCGCTGGAGTCTCAGTGATAAGTACCACCTAGTGGATTCGAATCTAATTTTTTTCATTACAACGAGAGATTGATACAATTGATGGTCACCCTATTTGATTGACTATTGTCATTTGAGATTTTCTATACTTAGCCTAAGCTAGTAGAAAGTGATTTATTGATCGCGATCATTGAACCCTGTTCGAAGTAATTGCATTTTAACATAGAGTAGGAGAATTATATTTAGACCTCTCGAGAGTTAGGTACGTCTATGCGGTATTAAATAAAGTTCCCTTCACCCGAATTTTTCTTTTATTTGAGCTCAATTCAGTATATATTCATTTGGGGTCTTTTTAGTGGTTTTGAAGGGCCGAGGAAACTTATAAATTGGGGGTGTGATTTTTGGAAATCACTTGGAGCTCAACAAACATAAAAACAATTTCTTCTTCCCACTCCCGACTCCACTGAGTAGTAGTCGGCGCACTCCCGAATTTATTTTGAACACGAAATTCACGTAACAATCTACACACTAGTTTTCTGTATAAAATAAACATAAGTTAACGTATAATAACAATTTTGTTAGTTACTTTCTAATTTGAGTGTAGAGTATTACAAACAAAAACTGATTTATGTTTTTACAGCTCTCTTTTTTCGAGCGCTGATAAAAATCCAAATTCCTTCACAACAGAAACTTTTTTGCAGTTGTCACTTGAGTTGATATTTTCAGCGGGCTCGCGAATGTTATTAAGTATATTATTTTTGACTGAAACTTTTTCAGCAACAACCATATTTGAATAGTTTCTTTCTCATCCACTGTGAGTTAGCATATGAGTTCGCAAACTGAACCCTTGACTGAAACTCTTGTCACAGGTATCACACTTGTATGGCTTTTGGGTTCGCAAATGTTTTTTCAAACCCCCTTTTTGTTTGAAACTCTTTTTGCAGCAATCACATTCGAATGGCTTTTCTCCAGTGTGAGTCTGCATATGTCTTTTCAAATCATCTTTTCGGGTAAAACTTTTTTCGCATTTATTACATTTGAATGGCTTTTCTCCAGAATGGATGCGATAGTGCTTTGTTAGGTGATTCTTTATCTTGAAATATTTTTTGCAAAGATCACATTCGAATGGCTTTTCTCCAGTGTGGGTTAGCAAATGTGTTTTCAGACTCTGTTTATGAACGAAACTTTTTTCGCAACGATCACACTTGAACGGCTTTTCTCCAGTGTGGGTTTGTAAATGTATTTTCAAACTCACTGCTCGCGTGAAACTTTTTTTGCAGAAATCACATTCAAATGGCCTTTCTCCAGTGTGGGTTTGTAAATGTATTTTCAAACTCACTGCTCGCGTGAAACTTTTTTTGCAGAAATCACATTCAAATGGCCTTTCTCCAGTGTGATTTCGCAAATGAATTTTTAAATCCCCTGTTCGCCAGAACTTTTTTTTGCAGAAATCACATTCGAATGGCTTTTCTCCAGTGTGGGTTAGCAAATGTGTTTTCAGATTCTGTTTATGAACGAAACTTTTTTCGCAACGATCACACTTGAATGGCTTTTCTCCAGTGTGGTTTTGTAAATGTATTTTCAAACTCACTCTTCGCGTGAAACTTTTTTTGCAGAAATCACATTCAAATGGCCTTTCTCCAGTGTGATTTCGCAAATGATTTTTTAAATGCCCTGTTCGCCTGAATTTTTTTTTGCAGAAATCACATTCGAATGGCTTTTCGCCAGTATGGGTTTTCAAATGCAAATACAAACTGGCTTTTCCAGCAAAACTTTTTTGACATTGATCACATTTGAATGGCTTTTCTCCGGTGTGGGTTCGCAAATGTGTTTTCAAAGTATCTTTTCGATTGAAACTTTTACCGCAGTAATCACATTCGAATGGCTTTTCACCAGTGCAGATGAGCAGATGAGATTGCAAATTGCTTTTACGAATGAATGTTTTGCCGCACAAGTCACATTTTAACTTTTCTTTTGTGTTAGTGATCATTTCCCGTCTTGAATCGCTCGTATGAGTTGAAACTTTATTGGACGAATCGCACTTGGATAATTCTTCTTTGGCGAGATGGAGAGAATTCTGCTTCGGTAAAAAGTTTTCAGTGGAACTCTGAGAACGGTACGCCAGTTGAGTTCGGTAGGTTCTCGAAAGTTCGTTGTCAAAAATGTGTTCTTTTATATCAATGTATTCATTTTTTTCCTCGATTATAGTATCAGATATAGTTTTTTCGAATGGATTATCTTCAATTATCTCATTATTTTCAGCCACATCTAATTTCAAACCATCAGTGGTAGATGAATTGATGCCAATCTCATCTGGATAAGTTTCATACTTCACATATTTTTTTCTATCCACAGCATATTGAAGTTTTTCATCATTACAGATTGACAAGTGGATGAATGATGATATATCTTCCAATTTGTCGAAACATTTGCTGCACATGCCATTTCCAGTAGCAAACGCCATTCCATATTGAAACTGCAAATAAAAATAATGATTACTTTTAATTTTACAATAGTCTCGTGCCTCTTTCTATCATATATTAAATAATAGCCATAATGACATATCATTTGTGAAAATCCTAATCAGAGCAAAAGTATCAAAAATATTGAAATGAACGTTGGATTCGAATCTCACCTATAATAATTATGATTTTCAGCTCCCATTGATCTTACGAAATAAGAAAAACATTGTTAACAGAGCTCACCCTAACTCATCAGTCGTACTCACTATTTATTCTACTGAATTTAGCTATCAGATAATAGAAAGGAGAAATTTTATAGCAATTTGAACCAAATAGTCGCATCTTCTGAGATATACAGAGTACGTATCCTATCCAAATCACCAAGATGAGTAATTTCTAGAACTAGAGAAAGAATTCTGATACTGCAAACGCTGGTGAATAGATTTTGCGTGACCTAGGGAAAGTAACGACGGACTTCAAGCCCGAAGAAAAGTAGTTATACTAATAACCTCGGCCGCGAAAGCCTTAACCACTTTGTCACTGATTAATCTTTAGAAAAAAAGTGGTTTCGGTTGGATTTGTGTTGTTTGTTTGATTGGTGAACTCTCGGATTATTAGCCAATGCCCATGCAGGACAAAAAATATCATTTTTTCAATTCCATAATGCAATATTATATTGATAATTGTAATCGGTTCGGTATAATGTACCAGGAAGTTTCCACAACATTGCAAGCAATGACAAAAACGACAAATTTGAAGTAATTCACATAAGTCTATGAAATTCTATAAATATTTTACTGTAGGCCCAGATGCATTGGAAAATGATGTCATCTTCACCGGAAATAAAAAGCATGACAGGAAATATGCGCTGAGGGCGAAGTCATATCTCATATAGAGAAAAAAAAAACGAAGCACTCACATCAATGTTGGTGATATTTCGAAATAGTAGCGACAGTTCTGCATTCACTTCGAATGACATCAGGTCGTTTCTAGACGCACAAATAATGCAAATAGGCTTCGAATCCACTTTGTAGTTTTCAAAGGCTTCTTTTTCTTCTTTCGGCCTGCTATTATACTTCCATATATCGATAGATAGTGATATATCTTCTAGTTTATTAACGCATGAATTGCATATATTCTTCGGGAAATCTATCGTGGAATGTACCTTGAAAGAAAAAACATGACAGTATATTCTCATAGTGGACGCCAATAAGTATTTTAATTACTAGCAAAACGATGGTATGATTGAAGAAATGAAAAGAAGCTTGGTTTGGCAAAAATTTATTTCAAGTATTCTTTGGATCATATTCAATATGAAATCGAATCCTTTACGCCCCAAGAAAAATTTCTTGATTTCTTTCCATATTAGAGAACATACGTTAAAAGATACGAATTTATTGACGTGTTCTTGACACCAATCCTGACACCTGACCACAATCTGAAAAAATAACAATCCATACAAGCGTTCAATCTACTCGAGAAAAATACTGCACCAAATAATAACAGTTCCTTCCTGATGAACTTCTTCCTATTAGTCAGCAACTACTCGTATAACTCAAATTTTTCTATAAAAAAAAGCAATACATCAACGAAAACTACTTATTTTCATTAACGATTCCAATTCCAAACTAATTGCCATATTTTCTGCTAGTTTTCTTTTTTTGGATACTCTGTCAATGATCTGAGATGGGATATAACATTTTGTATCTCAAGAGAGGTAGACATGTGTAATTCATATCAACCAAACTCATAGAGATGCAACTTTCCTCAGGCAACATAATAAAAGAAGATTCCTTCAATTTTTGTTTTCTGTTATTGATCTCCATAGCTATCTTTCATTCAACTGTGTGATCACCATCGGCAGTAAATATGCATTCTGATAATTCAGAATCACCAAGCTGCTTGTTCCTGATATACATCTTGTGTTCACTCTTTCGCACTTTCAGAGGTCCTCTTGTACTAAAATAGAAAACAAACAAAAAATATTTACCGAATTCTGTGAAAAATATATCGAGGAAACATCAAGACCTCTTGAAGTGCGAAAGAGTGAACACAAGGTGTAAAGAAAAAATTTCATGTCACATCCCAGATCTTTGACAAATTTTGCATAAGAAGTATGCAGGAGAAACAAGTGATAATTAGTTTCCAAACAAAAAAAATCGGAATTTGTTTTTGAAACTTTAACGTAGGTAAGTAGTTTTAAAAATATTAGTTCTTGAATTTTTGAAAGACAAATTTGAGTAATTGAGAAGCATCTGACTAGTAGGATGTAGCAAAGTGCAACTTTTCCTTCAGAGGATGAAGATTTTTCCTAGGGAGGAGGAGGGACTTTTCTACAACTAACCCAGGAAATGTATACTTAGGATAGAGGGAGGCGGAAAAATCATTTTCTACACTTTCTCAAAGTCATTAATTTTTTTCATATGCTCAAAGAACAACGCGTGAATCAAGGGACGTAAGATACGAATTATAATTTACTTCGAATTTCTGAAGTTTGTAAGCCTCAGAAAAAACCTCTTTTGGCAAGGAGTTCCAATGCTCAGCTGTTCTATTGAAGAAAAAAAATCCCTGAGCAAGAGAGGTTCCACAGGTCTCCAAGTTCACAACAAAGGGGGTGGGAATTCTGTACTCGTCGAGTCATCCATGTAGATATTGGCAAGGGTGGAACGATTGATAACAATTCATAAGAGCATCGACCGTGGAAAGATCTATCGAAGATAGACAAGTTTCCGACCTTTCCACGATGCTTCAAAGAAGTAAGCGATTCTCTGAGCGAAGAATCACCAATAAGACAGATTGATTTTCTCTGAACAGAATCAAATCAAGAAGCTTCTGTTATTTTCTAATCTGAGTGTTGCTCTTTACGATGAATGCGCGAATGTCTTTCCATGGTCTGTTTTAGTCCAAATTTTTTACCGCACCAATCGCATTCGAATAGCTTTTCTCCAGTGTGGGTTTTCAAATGTGTTTTTAAATTTCCTTTTCGACTGAAACTTTTTTCACAGCAACCACATTCGAATGTCTTTTCTCCAGCGTGGGTTCGCATATGAGTTTGCAAATCCCCATTTCGACTGAAACTTTTTTGGCAGCAATCACATTTGAATCGCTTTTCTCCAGTGTGGGTTTGCACATGTGATTTCAAATGTCCTTTTCGCCTGAAACTTTCTTTGCAGTAATCACATTTGAATAGCTTTTCCCGAGGCTTTTCTCCTCCGAAGTGGGTTTGCCAATGTATTTTTAAAATTCCTTTTTGACTGAAACTTTTTTCGCAGTAATCACATTTGAATGGCTTTTCTCCAGTATGGGTTCGCATATGTTTTTTTAGATCCCAATTTCGAACGAAACTTTTTTGGCAGCAATCACATTTGAATGACTTTTCTCCAGTGTGAGTTAGAATATGAATTTGCAAATTGTATCTTTGACTGAAACTTTTGTCACAGAAATCACACTTGAATGGCTTCTCTCCAGTGTGGGTTCGCAAATGTATTTTCAAAACCCTTTTTCGACTGAAACTTTTTTGGCAGAAATCGCATTTGAATGGCATTTCTCCAGTGTGGGTTTGCAAATGTGATTTTAAATTTCCTTTTCGTCTGAAACTTTCTTTGCAGTAATCACATTTGAATAGCTTTTCTCCTCCAGTGTGGGTTTCCAAATGTGTTTTTAAATTTCCTTTTCGACTGAACTTTTTTTCGCAGTAATCACATTTGAATGGCTTTTCTCCAGTGTGGGTTTGCATATGTATTTTTAAATCCCCCTTTCGAATGAAACTTTTTTGGCAACAATCACATTTGAATGGCATTTCCCCAGTGTGGGTTTGAAAATGTGTTTTTAAATTTCCTTTTCGACTGAAACTTTTTTCGCATATCTCACATTTGAATGGCATATCTCCAGTGTGAGTTCGCAAATGTATTTTCAAATCCCCATTTTGACTGAAACTTTTCTGGCAGCAATCACATTTGAATGGCATTTCTCCAGTGTGAGTTATCAAATGTCTCTGCAAATTGCCTTTGAAATCGAAACTTTTTTGGCAGAAATCACATTTGAATGGCTTTTCTCCACTGTGAGTTTGCAAATTTATTTCCGACACCTGACGGGTCGTCAATTCAGCTCGGTCTGTTCTTGAGACAGAATTCGAAAGATCCGTGTCAAAAATTGGTTCTTTCATATCAATGTTTCCATGTTCTTCCTTACTTTCAACATTAGATATAGTTTTTTCAAATGGATTTTCTCTCAGTACTACATCACAGTCAGTAATATTTTCCAGTTTCAAGTCGTTACACGAAGAAGAGTCGACACAAAATCCATCTGAATAAGTTTCACACTTCACATACTCCTTTATTCCAACGACGTATTCCATTTCTCTATAATTACAAAGCGACAAATGGATGAATGATGATATATTTTCCAACTTGTCGATACATTCGCCGCATATGCCATTTCCAGTCGCAGAGGCCATTTCATCTTTCACCTGCAAAATCAAATAATGACAGTATTTGACATAGCGTGATGCAAAATAAATTAGATAGAAAAAGGATATGCACATTGGAGAGATACTGTGAAGGACAAATGACAATTTTAAACTTGAAAAAACTTTGTCCCACATAATCTCTCTTTCTCTGCTACATTGAAGAAGGAATGCCTTCAAACTTTAAGTTTTCTACAGCTTATCCAATCCATCTTGGCAAAGAACTAATCATGTATATTACCAGTAATCTCTGTGAAGTACAATAAGATAAAAAAAACCTATTGTTATGGAATGTGCTGGCGCCGGCCCTGTCGACCATGGATGCGAATTGGTGCGACAGTTCCAGGAAAGATTATACCTGCGTAATCGCGGCTCACCCAGAATATTCGATTGTCAAGATTTGTCTGGATGATTCTCCACTGTAGGAGCGCCTATATAAGCGGGAGCCGCTCACTGCAACGGCAGAATTTTTAGTACAGAGAGTTTGTCTTAGAGAGAGTTTAGTATAGAGCGTTGAAAAGTTAGCGGAGCAGTTTAAGTGATTGTATTGTGTTGTGACAAAGAGTTATAATAAAAGTAGTTTATTATAGTTTTTTTTGAAGTTTTAGTCATCGAACCCAGATGATATATCGTAACACTATCATGTGAGTTCACTGTGTTGAAATTTATTCCTAGTAGGTGTTTTATCTTTAGTCATTGTCTGCACTACAGTGTGTAATTGAAAAAGTAGCGATGTTTGTGCCAGAACTGATTGGATAAATTGAACCTTGCTCAGTCCGCAGTCATCTCTCTCTTAGGGCCAGCCCATTTATTGTAATGTCTTTGGAACATATTCACCTTCGAACAAATGAACAAATGAAAAATAGCAAAGCACTCACATCAATGTTGGTGATATCTCGAAATAGTTGCGACAGTTCTTCATTCGCTTCAAATGACATCAAGATACTTCTAGACGAACAAATGATACAAACAGGCAACAAATCTTCTTTATAGTAATCGATTGCTTTCTTTTCTTTTTTCATCCTGCTATTATTCTTCCATATATCGATAGATAATGATATATCTTCTAGTTTATTGACGCATGAGTTGCATATATTCCTCGGGAAATCGATCGTGGAATGCACCTTGAAAGATAAAACATTAATTAAACTAATGGCAGCAACCGGGCTTTCATGCAGAACTAACTGACCCATGCCCACTTCTATTATTTTGCCTCTGAATACGGCAATTATATTTGGAAGAAAAGTTGTTTGTATTATGTAGGTATGGGAGATCTGATGAACTTTAAACCCGTGCTGAATGCCAATCTGCATGTTCTTTGGTATATCGGTGTAAAAAGGTGAAGGCCTGCCATTCTGAAATTTTCCAGAGTCACCCTTTCTCCTATTAACATATTTCTGCGCGTTCGAACGTTTTACTACAAATAAACTCTTTTCAAATTAAAACATTTGGGTCAACAGTAATCGGGAATAGTGGTTAGTATTAGTCAGTTTAAGAGTTGTTGGTACTATTACGAAATGTCCTAGCGACGGCCCTGTCGTTCATAAAGAAACGAAGGAAGATTATCTGCGTGATCGCGGCTCACCGAGAAAATTCGATCACCGAGACATGACTGGAAGATTCTCCGTAGGCGAAGAGGCAGTTATTCAGTGAGAGAGTTTATTAGCACAGAGTTATTCAGAGCTAAGTGGAGAGAGTTTAGCAGATAGTAAATCATTCTAGCTTAGTGAAGACGGCTTTGTGCAGAAGTCGAAGTAAAGAATTTGTACTACAGAGAGGTTATCAGTGCTTTAGCACAGAGCGTTAGAAAGTTAGCGAAGCAATTTAAGTGATTGTATTGTGTTTTGATAGAGTTGTAATAAAAGTAGTTGAGTGTTGTTTGGAGTTTTAATAAACGAACCCAAAGGAATTATCGTAACAGTATTTTTTGTAATTTGAATCTTTTAGATAATATTGTTGAGTATCTCTAAAAAATATTATTTATGTTCAGTTATCATGAAAGATTGTTAAATAGCTATTGAGCTAAATAAAGTTATTCTATTCTATAGTATTAATGTATTTTCCATTTGAATATATTTCTTCAGTCTCCATTGCCCAAGAATATAAACCGTAGAGAAGCTACAGTAAGGGCAATTTTTGTACCTTCTGTGGAGGCGCATGCGTCGCCTTAGTTGTCACCACGTGATAGTTTTGAGCAACTAGTCCAATAATCAGGGGTTTGAACTTGACACTATATGCAATAGAAATGATTTCCCAGTAATGTGTCTTTGCAAGGACTTTAATGAAAATTCAACCAAGGGTAGACGGGGTGTATTTTTACGAGACAAAATCAGCGACCCCATTGGGATACGGAAGCATGCCAAATGCCATTATCCATGAAAAAATATTTCAGCAACAAATTTTCCCTAGTAATTATTTTTCCGCATGTATTATCATTAGTAGGTTTTTATAATTTCAATAAAACGCGGTATCATTCAATGAAAAAAAGTATTTTTATCTCATCATTTGAATCGTTATCAATCACATCAGTTCGTTTCCAGCCACTTGTCTACCAATGGAGAAATTCCGATGGCTGGCGATGTGATTATATGCGGTGAAACTACCTATGGCGGAAAAGCGAGCGCGCCCCTCTTTCACCAAACACATGGATGGAAACGCATGGCCACCTTTACACTGGTAGAGATTTTCAGGTTTCCGCGCGAACAACTAAATATAAAAAATATAATAAATATCTGTATCTCCCACATTTTGGCCGAAAAAAATCATATACTAAACAAAACTCTAATAGAAACTTCTCTAAAAATTATCATTTATATTTGGCAGGTGTCGGCATAAGTGGTTGTATCGGGTGCGCTGCGTTACACCCACATTTTGTTACACCCACAGTTACGGAACACTTTTCCGAACATACCCGAATGATGCCTGTTTCATAATTCACCGAATATTCTGCAATTTTTTATCAACCCAATCTAACCAAACCTAACTAACCTGCTAATCTAACACATTCATTGTGGGTTTATCGAGAAAATGGAAGAATTTTGCAAATGTTGAATCATTCGGGTATGTTCGGAAAAGTGTTCCGTGACTGTGGGTTTAACCTGAACAAATCAGACATATCCTTTATTCATCTTGAACCTAATTGAATCGAATGCTGTACCTTTTTTTCAGTTTGCTCATTTTTCATGACTTATGCCTTTGCAACCGACGTGACAGTTTTCACAGGGATACTTTGTGTTCTAACGCAACGCAAAATGGAACGCAAAATGGAAAAATCCAAGTAAAAAAATTATGTGATCTGTGAATTTTATTCTGTGAAGTGTCTTAAAAAAATAGAAATACGAAATACCGAAATACTACACTTTGCTGCCAAATGTGTTTCTGTGAATCTATGGATATGTTCCGTAAATCGTTTCGGTTAACCAGGTCGTGCTTTCTCTCACTCTGTCATATTGGCTGAGCCCATCCAATAGAGAGAGTGAAAGAGAAAATCATTCCGGTTAACCGAAACGATATACGGAACATGTACTACAAAAAGATGGCAATATGAATTGAATTGGAAAAGACATATAATATATATATATATATATATATATATATAAAGAGAAAGTGTTATTTGCTATGAAGCAAGATTAATCAGGAAACTGATAAATAGATTATCAAATTCTCTGGTCCATCACAATTTGCATTCAATTCGAAATGCCCACCACAAGATTCATTTCAAATCCTCTGGATATCCATCACAGTTTGTCTTCGATACGAGGACCATGCCAACCCACAGCTGATGAAGGCCAAAGCCAGAAATAGCTAGCTATCTTGTGGTGGGCATTTCGAATTGAATGCAAATTGTGATGGACCAGAGAATTTGATAATCTATTTATATATATATATATATATATATATATATATATATATATATATATATATATATATATATATATATATATATATATATATATATATATACATATATATATATATAGGGCTTCTGTTAAGAAATCAGTGTTGCCAATTCCGAATAAATCCCTAAAAAATCACTAAAAACATACTGACGCTTTTTATTGCTTTCAGTCATTATGTTAGGATAAAAACATCTCAATAATTCCTATTCATTTGATATCAAACTGCATAATAGTCTAAGTTTTCATATATTGCAGAAACAAATTGCTAGGGAATTTCATTTTTTCCTCAGGGGGATTTTAAACGCCATCAACCATAACCTATATAAAGTCCGAACCACCTAACCTATACATAATAACACATATGAATAACACCGATAAACCATCACTGTATTGAACATAAAAAAAATATTAGATAAAAATGAAAATATGAATATCTTTTTGACAAGTCAATGCAGATTTTGATATCACAGAGTACTCTTAAGATTTGAATTTAGCGCCAAAGCTGACAGAAAAGTCCCCAAAAAAATGAATGCCCCTATAAATTTGTTTGTATGCAATATCTTTCAATTCGAACTATTATGCACCATTTTGTTTATTGTACAGGGTATTTCGAAGCGTAAAGCACCTTTGAATAATTGGAAATTATGAAAAAAAGCGTTAGTATTTTTTTAGTAATTTCTTAGGGATTTATTCGGAATTGGCAACACTGATTTCTAAGCAGAAGTCCTCTATTGGTTACAAATGGGCACAATTTTGTTGGTCATATTGGCACAATTGAAAATTTCCGAATCGCAACCTTTGGTAGCATTATTTATTCAGCGTTGCCAGAAGTGGTACATTGTACCACATGTGGTACATTCTAGGCGTTGAAAGTACAGTGGTACTACATCCTCGAAAAGAGTTGAAAAGTGGTACAATTGTATAATTTCAAAGTCATGATACTCAAGTCGATGTCAACTGTCAATTGACTTGTTTATGTCAACGTCAGATTGGATTAGGTTTGTTTTTTTGTCTGTAAAACTGCCTTGAGCAACAATTTTTATCTTTCTCTAACACTCGTAATTAATTTGTCTTTCTCTTTTGAAAATAGCTACCCCCTATCCTATATTAGAATAACTGACACGAGTGACACATGACACATATTAAAGAAAATTCACTAGTTTGGAAATTTTGGAATTTGGAAATAAGAAAAACTCCTTTGCAGAGACTTAATAAATTTTAGGATAAATAGAATTTTATTTTTCTCTGTTAGATTATGAAAAGGTGAGATATCGCTAAAAAAATAGTTTTTCATATAATGTTGTTTAATACTCCTAGGTTTTTGACTAATGTAAATAATGAACACAATTACCATGCATCAGAGACTTCTGAGAGAATACTGGATTACTCGAACGAAAATGAGGAAGCTACATCATCTCAAGAACACAAGAAGCCAAGAAAGTTTTCTCACAGATTCAATAATCAATGGTTGTCAGATTTCCCATGGTTGAAGAAAAGTGAAAAAAAGGGTATTGCATCCTGCAAAATCTGTGATGTTTCTATTGAAGGGAGTTCTACTCACTTGAAAAGGCATGAGCAATCTCAGAAACATAAGAACAATTCAAAGAAAGCCCAGTTTTCAAGAAGAATTGATGATCTATTTAGGAATGAAGAAAAGAAGTTGCATTCAGAAAGAGTTTATTCAGCTGAGTTAAAACTCACAATGTTTCTTCAAGAGCATAATCTTCCTTTTTCAACTATGGAACATCTTCCCAAGTTGCTTAGATCCTGTGATCCTGACTCTCAAGTATTCAAGGATATAAGTTGTTCGCGAACAAAGAGTACTGCTCTGACTGAAGAATGTTTAGCAGTAGAAGCTCGTCAAATGCTACTTGATGATTTAAAAGCCAGCGGAGGGTTTTATTCGCTCATCATTGATGAAACAACTGACACATCAACGAAAAAGTCATTGGCGATTGTGATTCGATTTTACCACAAGACTGTTCAAGATAGGTTTTTAGGTCTTGTAGAAGTGAAAGAAGCAACATCAGAAGCTCTTTTTAATGCCATTCAGAATTTACTAACAGTAAACCAAATCCCATTAGAAAAAATGCTAGGGTTTGCAGCAGATAATGCTTCTACAATGATGGGACGAATTAAGGGGATACAAGCAAAATTTAAGGAAAAGAATGAAAACATTATGGTGTTGGGTTGTGTGTGTCATTCGCTACATCTATGTTCATCTGCAGCAGCCTTAAAACTTCCTAAAAGTGTGGAAGAATTTGTGCGAAGCTTATATAACCATTTTTCAAATTCTCCAAAGAGAATACAAAACTTTGAAGAATTTCAAAGATTTGTCAATATGAAACCTTATAAAATGCTAAAGCCTTCACAAACTAGGTGGTTATCTCTTCAGGTAGTTTTTATCATACTGTTCACATGAATGCATTTTACTTATTATTTTGATTTATTCTAGGCTGTTGTTGATCGGGTACTTCTCTTATGGAATCCACTAAATTTATACTTCACCGATATTGTAAGCGAAGGAAATAAAGAAGATTTACGTGATGTTCAAATTATCTTAGACCAATTAAGGAATCCAGTATATAAAACCTATCTCTTATTCCTTTCATATATATTACCAATGGTAAATAAGATGAATCTTCAGTTCCAGAGTGAAACATCACAAATTCACATTCTGTATAAAAGGTTCAGTGGGCTTTACTTGACCATATTACGGAATTACCTGAACGATGAAGTATTTTCAAAATGTGAACTCTCCTCCAAAGATACACCCAAATCAATTAAGCAGTACGATCTTGCAAAAATCAATCCGTCCAATCCCGACTATTTCATGAACATTGAAAAAATGTATATTGGAGCAAATGCTGAACTTCATATTAAAGAAAAAATGATATCCAAGGAAGAACTAAATAAAATAAAAATTAATATTTTAAATTTTTATGTTGAATTGTGTTGTCAGATTAGGAAAAGATTCAGCTTTGAAGACAAAAAATTACAGTTTTTGGGACACTTTGAAACCAAGGTTGTCTCTAGAGGAACCATTCCCTCAATATCTGAGGCTTTGTTGCACTTCAAAACCTTGGTAGATGATATAGAAGTCTTAAATGCTGAATGGAGGGAAATTCCCAATTATTATGCTATCAAAGATTGGGAATCTGATAACTTTGAAACATTTTGGACAAAAGTATTTGAAATAAAAAATGACTTGGAACAAGAAATGTTCCCCAATTTGAATAAACTTGTAAAAGGTATAATGTGCCTTCCACACTCTTCTGCTAGCGCAGAGAGAATATTTTCCCAATTGAATCTGATTAAGACCGATTTGAGGAATAAACTCGCCATTGGTACTTGTGAATCAATATTATTCACGAAAGATTTACTGAAGAATGCTAATTGTTTCGACTGGCAGCCTTCTGAAAGTCTACTACGGAGAAAACCCAAATACTCGAATATTTGAAAATTTGCTTTCATTAATCAATCAAATAATCCGTCCATTTTTTTTCAGACAAGTTATTTTTCAAATACCCAAGAAAATCCTTTTTCTTTTCCTTTTTTTATGTTTATTTATTTGTTAAAAGAGTTAATATATATTTTTATTATTTACAGAGTTTTATTAACTTCAAAATTATTGACTTGTACTCTTGTAATTTGTCCAGGGCATTTACATTATTTAGGTTTTATTGGCCTGTCATGCGCATGCGTTCAAGCCTCACAGTGGATCGTGTTCTATGTTAATATTCTGTGAAATCAAACAATTTTGATGCGCATGCGCAGATTCGCAAAGTACATTGTGGTACATTTTGTTCTCTTAGGTTGGTACATTCGTAAAAATCTTCCTGGCAACACTGTTTATTATAGTCTATAAACAATGATGGAGGCATATTTCACCAATTTCATTCCAAACTTCCACAAATATTAGTTCCAACACCAGGGTTTTGAGTCATGTTAAGAGTAGAGTAACTAACCTCGATTTTCGTAAGGTTCTGGAACAGATCCCACAAACACTGTTCCTCTTCGATCAATCTAAGTTCACGTCGCCCTAAACAGATAAGACAAATGAAGGGGAAATCCACTAAACTAATGGTCTTCTCTTCATTCTCATGGCCACTTTCACCAGTGATAATCTCATTTTTGATGGTAACAGATTGTACAATAGTTTGATCCATTTTGCTATTCGGCACTTAACCTCAAAACCAAGTATGGCACGTATTCATCAAAACGGTGAATAATAATTCACAAAGTGAAGCACGAATTGGACTTGTCCATTGACAACACTCACAATACTTTTCACATATATCCTACGTCTGATGAAACAACGACCATATAGTTTTAAAACAAATTATTAATTCGCAAACGAACTAACATAAAACAATAACACTTTCAGGACCAGTGTTGCCGCTTCAACTGATTAATTTTCGGTAGAGGATATCTAGAAAGCCTGGTGTTCGGACTTATACCTCTTTAAGTTCAGAATAATAGAAAATTCATCAATTCTGAGAAACAAATTATTACACATTGATCCGAGCTTTAAAGAAATACTTTTTATATCAAACTTTTACCAAATTTGTTCCAACCTTTACGTTCTCGCTGTATATTTGCTTCAACGATGTTCAATTTTTATTCGAATATAAAAATATATTCATAATTATCCCATGAATGAAGTGTTCATCATGAATTATTTCATATCTAGAGGTGGGATTTTGTGAACGAATAAGCACAATTTTGTGGATAATGCACATTTTATAATAAAGTGAATATCTCAAATGAACATTGCATAAGTAAAATTTGGTTTACTGAATATATGGTACATAATTATTCATAATCCTCTTTTCCCGTTTAATATAGTGGTGCATGGTCATTGTCTGTTAACTGTCGTCACATGTGACAAAGATTTTCAAAATGTATGCCTCTTATAATGCATAAAGTTGAAAATTCAAACGCATCAATTATAAAATGTCCACTATGTGAAATTATGCATTACGAAATGGGTAAACCATCACATCGAATACTCACAGCCAATTGCACCGACTTTTTCTTATGAGACCATTAACAAAGGGACTCTTCAAGTAAGGTAAGGGTTTATTAATGTCTGTTCAATAATCTCTTGAGCTATGGTGCAATAGCTGCAGTGCGTTAAATGACCATTGATGGCCCTATAGCTAAATGCTCCCATAAGAAAAAGTCGGTGCAATCGGCTGTAAGACTTTTAAGGCCAATGTTGCCGTTTCAGCTGAATAATTTTCGGTAGAGGATGCCTACAAACCCTGATGTTGGGACTTTATACCTACTTAAAAGTTAGAGTTGAAAATAAAAATAATGAATTTACCAAGAAATGAATTTTTATACAGGGAATTGAAGCACACAACAAATAGTAATATAAGAAAACTATGAAGAACAATGCCACTTTGATGAAAAAACATCAGCAGTTGAATCAGATCATTTTTTTTTATAATGATGAAAAATGCTTTTATATCTGTGTTGATTTTTTTATATGGCTGATATGTTTCAGGTGGGTATTAGGTAATCGGGCAGACTTGATTCCGGTGAAATATAAAGTTTTTTTCAATATTGCTTTTGAATTGAATAGTTTTCAAATGTTTGTCTTGTCTAGTGAGAGAATTAAGGCTAACAGCACTAATTTCGAGTTGTAAGTCGAAATAAGTGCTAGTTTCGAGTTACAATTCAAAATTTAAGGAAAAAAATTGCAGAGATATTCGAAGGAAGATTGTTTGACAAAAAAATTTATAACTCAACACAACGAAATATTTATTTGTTAGTGAGAGTACAATTATCAAAATGTAACTGAACATTACATTTGTTGCTGTTCTCTACTATATAGAATCTATTACCACGCATAATATTTATGATCTTTGTGGTGTTCTTGATGAAAAGTATGGTTTTATAGTATTTCGATTGCTACGATCGGTTATTTTCAGCTATTGTTGTTTT
Source organism: Zygogramma bicolorata (assembly GCA_032362365.1). Taxonomy (NCBI): domain Eukaryota; kingdom Metazoa; phylum Arthropoda; class Insecta; order Coleoptera; family Chrysomelidae; genus Zygogramma; species Zygogramma bicolorata. The sequence continues at coordinate 74,473 of JAVJAQ010005180.1, forward strand.
TCTACACCACTTTTTGCAATTCGCTGAAGCATTTGATCTATTCGAGTAATTTATCTTTTTGTCCTTCTTCACATCCAAATTTCTTCCAACAGGTACATTATCGTACCATTTGTCAGTTTCATTTCTCGAGCGAGTTGGAATTCAGACTTTAAAGTCAGAAACTCGAGAAGAGAAGTCGAAATCATGGAAAAATTAAATTTAAAGGAGGTTCGTCACGTCCGTCGATTATAAAATATTCGAAAATGGACAAAACAAGTGACATTAACCATATAACCAGAACTTATTGGTTTCTGACGTGCATATGAGAAAATATATCGAAAATTCATGTTGAAGTACTCAAGTGATCCATACTTTCGAACAATTCACTAAAAATCGGTGGGATTTCAATGGAAATAATAGATCGGTGGATCCACGTTAAAATCGGTACATCTACAAAAAATCAGTAGCAACGGCAACGCTGTTCAGGACGAATGCACATCCAGTGTGATCGCCGCAACCCATGATACCTTCACAGCAGCAGCAGCGGTACAGCAGTTCATGTGCGTAGTATAAGAAGGGTGAATGGGAACTCTAATTCTGGTAAGTCAATAGCCACTTGCTTTGAAATACATCAAGTAACGGTAATCATATTCTACCAATCAAAGACAATTGTTTGGAGGAGGAGCGTAGCGACGACTTCAATTGCTTGAGATCGGTAGTGCTTAATATTCGTGATGGTTTTTTGCACGGTCCTAGTATTTCCCACCTATAATAACTGAAAAATAGAAAGCGACGTTTGTATATGAGGTAATCCATATCACGTGATACAAGATGGTGGTTATTGGCACACAAACTGGCATTCGCCATAGTATTGCTAATTTTATAAATACATTTTGAATTTCTGACTAATCGTCCGGTCAAGTTAGACAATTCAAATAACAAAATTCCGACAGAGCCAAATTTTGGTAAAGACCTTAGGTTTAACATAAAGAATAAAAATTCGAAACGGGCAAGTATACAGTACCTTCTGAGATTGATGGATTTATTTACAAACGAAAAGGATCCTTTATCAATAAAAACAGTGTATGTCAATTTTTAATATGTACCCCCAATCTATCACAAACAAAGTGGAGATTTTAAATATATATTTATCATGTACTATGCTCTAGTGGAACTTGGCTTGGAAGTGAACTGCTTCCCATAATAGGTTAAAATAATTATGAACGTTCTTATTGCAGACCAAATCTTGAACATTGGGGAGTTGCAATAAATGTGCATAGAGCTATATATAACAGCTGGAACTATTGATGTCAAATGTTACTGTCGTGAGGTTGAGGTGAATTTACCGCAGTTTTGGTATCGAATGTTTTAGTGATTTGTCTATACAGGTCAGGAAAAAGGAGATTTCTGAAGTCAATGGAAGCATTTGAACAACTTTTAGCGAATCTAAGTCCCAAATTGAAAAATATTATAATTCTTGGAGATTTCAATGTAGACATTCTGAAAGAAACCCAAGAAAAAAATGTTCTCACAAATTGCTGTAACTCTTTTAACTTTGAATATTTAACAGTAGAGCCAACGCGGGTAACAGATACATCAGCGACCTATCTTGATAATATTCTCATGAATTTCAATCAATTCGAACAGGCAAACGTCATTAAGGAAAAAATATCAAATCATTATGGTGTAGACATTCAATTAGAGGTAAATAACCTGAAAACTACAGTAACCCAGTCTCTATGACGGCCAATAACAGAATTGGGTAAAGCAGAATTCAGAAACATCATAAACAATATAAACTGGTATGAATATTGTTAAAGACATTTCTAGCGCCGACCCTGTCGCTTATAAATGCAAATTAGTGTGAAGCTTCGACGGAAAATCGTTTACGAGAGATGATGCGTCAATTGTGGAGTGTCTGAGGTTGATGATGTGAGTGTTTATAAGCGTTTCTTTTCAGAAAAAAATGTAACGAGATTCAATCAGGAAATAACTAAATGTTTAACGGCTCAGGAACCCAACCAACACATCTGTGACATGACATCCCTGCGATGTCACTATCAAGTAACACCGAGACATTACTTTTGTTAGGTCGCTGCGATGTACACATTTGGCATGTAACTATTGCGATATCGAGTTGATGTGATATTTGTGACATCCAGTAGATATCGCTCTTATGATGTCCAGTGTATATAATATCCTGGTAATATCTATGAAATATCAATGATACAGAATACGGGCCTGCCAATATTTCTGGATAGATTTCAGAATATATCCCACATATTAAAGGCAGAAAGTACGTCGCAGATTGATAGCGAAATGAATCGTAGAGTCATCGCAAAATTGATCTCAATTTTGTCACAAAATTTGTCGCAATTTTGTCACATAACTTGTCGCAATTTCGTCACATAACTTGTCGCAATTTCGTCACAAAACTTGTCGCAATTTCGTCACAAAACTTGTCGCAGTTATGTCACAGGCGATGTCGCCTGAGTGTGACATCGCGACATGTGAGCGACGTAAATGCAAGTTCCCTGCGACAAGTTTTGGGACGTCACGCGCCTCGTCGTGATATCGCAGGGACGTCTCTGCGATGTAACTGTGTTGGCTGGGAATATACTCAGTTACCAATCTCAGATATTGATACCAAATTTAATGCGTTTTTATGTATGTTAGAGAAGAATATTGAAACCTGTTTTCCATTAAAGTTGTCAAAACATCGACAGAGTAAAAAGTGGTTGACTAAAGGTATTCGCGTTTCATGTAAACATAAGAGGCAACTGATAGCTTTTTTTAGAAACGTCAGAAGTGACGTGCTGAATTAATTCATTAAAAAATACTCCTATATATTGAAAAAAGTGATTACCGCTGCAAAAGTTCTGTCTGTTGAGCAAGAAATAATGTTGAGCGATAACAAAACAAAAACAACCTGGGAAATTATTGATAGAGAAATCAATAATAAAAAAATGAGGAATGCTCCATTCGAGTTCCCAAATGAGGTCGACCGTAGTTCATATATTGATAGGTTCAATAAATATTTTCTTGAAGTTATTGAGGTGGACAATAATTTGAATGAGACCAAAATTGTAGAATATCTAAATAATTACAGCCAGCCACACAGCTCATCCTTTTTCATGGTTCCTACTGATGAAAAAGAGATTATATCGATAGTCCAGGAAATGAAATCCAAGAACTCTGCTGGCTGGGATAATATTTCTTCGAACATGCTTAAAAAAAATTTAATTCTATTTGCACTGAACTTGTGGTGCTTTGCAATGAATCTTCGAATCAAGGCATATTTCCAACTTGTTTGAAAAAATCTCATGTGGTCCCTCTGCTCAAGAAGGGAGATAAAGATAAGTTGGAAAACTAGAGACCAATATCCCTTTTATTGACTATTTCAAAACTCTTGGAGAAGTTAATGTACGTGAGGTTAATGTCTTTCATGAAGTCAAATAATTTTTTGAGTTCCTGTCAGCATGTCTTTCTGCCTGGAAAATCAACCACTACGGCTTTCCACAAAATCACCACAGATCTCATTTCAAACGTTGATAAAAAATTACTTACGGTTGGTATCGCATGCGACTTCTCCAAGGCTTTCGACAGCGTAAACTTTGAGATTCTATTAAATAAGTTGCAACATTTCGGCATTAGGGGGATTGCTTATATCTGGATTCGTAGTTATTTAAATGGGAGAGAGCAGAGAGTCACAGTTTCGGCGGAAAACAGTGAAAAAATACTCTCTGAATGGGGATCAATTAGAAGCGGTGTACCCCAAGGATCTATATTGGGGCCTCTGCTTTTTCTTATTTTTATCAATGACCTTGCTATAAATTGTGGAGGTGCTATGCCAGTGATGTACGCAGACGACTCGCTTTTTATTATCAACAGGGCCTAGTCTAATTCCCTGGTTAAGAAAATGAACATATGCCTAGAAAATGTTATGGAGTGGTGTTCTGTAAACAAAATCAAAATAAATTTCGAGAAAACATTTTTTATTCCATTTGGTAACACAAATATCAACGATGTGAATACGAAATTATCCCTCAAATCAGTTGAAACTGTCAAATGCCTTAGTTTTCAGCTGGATCGTTTTTTTCTTGGAAAGAACATATCAAATCAACTAACATCAAATTGAGCCGAGCCTGCTATAGTCTACGTGCCTTGTCTTCTAGACATATTAACGAAAATGTACTGAAAACAGTTTTCTTCGCAAATTTCATGTCCCACTTGTCATACGGTTTGATTTTCTGGGGAGTGAGCACTGACCGGGAATCCTCTTTCGTTTTACAGAAGAGAGCAATAAGAATAATCAGAAGACTGAAAAGAAGAGAATCCTGCAAAAATCACTTTATAGAAATGAAAATCCTCACCATGCCGTCTATACCCACACAGCACACTATATCCCCAGGATATCCCAGAATGATCCTGGATATCCAATAATGGGATAATCCTCCTAGAATATCCGTAGGTTATCCTCAGGCTTTCCCTTGGTCGTCATAACCCAGGTTGAGCCAAATGTATATATCCCAGGGATAACGTTTTTGTATATCCTGAGTATATACTATATGGTTACATATTATCCCAATGAGATCCAGTTTTCCACATCCCTGGGATAACGTTCAAATATATCACACGGCCGTTCCTCTGGACCAATGGTGGGATAAAAATTCTGTTTGCCAAAAAAAATATCACAAGACCCCCCTTTCCATTCAATATCATTTTTTTCAGTTGGCGCTCAGTCGCCATCTTGAAATTTTCATCTGTCAATTTTACTCCAAAATATAGTATTTTTGCATCAATTTCATAATCCCAAGTTTCAATTTTTGGAGTTGACCCGTTCAAATAATGAAAGGGGGGCGGGACATTAAAAAGAAGCACTCTAGAAACTATTAGAATAAATTGTTCTTATTAGCTTCTATGTTTTACTGAGAAGTAGCACATATTTTTCTCAAGACAATCCTCATTGTTTTTTGATCATTTTTCAAATAAAAAAATAATCTGCGCTCAATAATTATCTTCTCCTTCAATAATTTTCTGTGTGAACATCAAGAGGAATTTTTGTCCTGATTATGAACCCAACAGATAACGACACCCACGACCTCCCGTATCAATCTGAGCAGCTCACAGACACCGCTATATAAAATAAGCACTGCTAACGCGGTTTAGCATAACACAACTTGGCGCCCAACGTGGGGCTGGAACCAACGACCCTGAGATTATTAGTCTTATGCTCTACCAGTTTTCACCAACTAGAAATCCAATTTTCAATGGCGGAAGGCTACGTTGGAAATTCTATTCATGGGACTAGCTGATGAAATGAATGTAAATATTCCTTACACTTCCAGATTGGTGGAAGGCTCAATACAAATACAAATATAATATTTATTGTTCTTTATTATTGGTCGGGTGTAGAAAAAATAAAGTGTTTCAATTGATACACATAAACCATACGAAACTCACCTTCGGCTCATTTCGTATCCCGGTTAATGCTCGTTTATTAATAATCGTCTTTATATGATCGTTGCATAATGCAACTTTCTAAAAAGTGGACATATTCAAAACAGCCGAAGATTATATATATATTATATTATCTACACACTAGTTTTCTGTATAAAATAAACATAAGTTAACGTATAATGACATTTTTGTTAGTTACTTTCTAATTTGAGTGTTGAGTTCTACAAACAAAAACTAATTTATATTTTTACAGCTCTCTTTTTTCGAGCGCTGATAAATCTAAATTCCTTCACGACAGAAACTTTTTTGCAGTTGTCACTTGAGTTGATATTTTCAGCGGGCTCGCGAATGTTATTAAGTATATTATTTTTGACTGAAACTTTTTCAGCAACAACCATATTTGAATAGTTTCTTTCTCATCCACTGTGAGTTAGCATATGAGTTCGCAAACTGAACCCTTGACTGAAACTCTTGTCACAGGTATCACACTTGAATGGCTTTTCTCCTGTGTGGGTTCGCAAATGTTTTTTCAAACCCCCTTTTTGTTTGAAACTCTTTTTGCAGCAATCACATTCGAATGGCTTTTCTCCAGTGTGAGTCTGCATATGTCTTTTCAAATCATCTTTTCGGGTGAAACTTTTTTCGCATTTATTAAATAAATAATCACATTCGAATGGCTTTTCTCCAGTATGGGTTTTCAAATGTCTTTTCAAAACCCCTTTCCGATTGAAACTTTTTTCGCAGCGATTACACTCAAACGGCTTTTCTCCTGAGTGGATGCGAGAATGTATTCCCAGGTGAGCCTTTGACTTGAAACTCTTTTTGCAAAGAACACATTCGAATGGCTTCCTAGTGTGGGTTCGATAATGTCTTTTCAAATCCTCCTCTTTAATGAAACTTTTTTCGCAGAAATAACAATCGAATGGATTTTCACCAGTACAAATGAGCGAATGAGATCGAAAATCGCTTTCGTGAGTGAGTTCCTTGCCGCACAAATCACATTCGAACTCTTCTCTTGTGTTATTGGGCATTGTCCATCTTGAATCGCTGTTATTAGTAGAATCTTCGAAAAGATCGGTGTTCAAAATGTGTTCCTTTATATCAATGTTTTCTAGTTTTTCCTCGATTTGTTCAGATATAGTTTTCTCGAATGATTTTTCTTCCATCTTTTCATTATTGTCAGCATCTTCTTCCAATTTCAAACCATTACTGGTATATGAATCGATACGAATCGCATCTAAGTAAGTTTCACACATAGCATTCTTCTCTCTTTCAATGGCATATTCAAGTTTGCCATTATTACAAAGCGACAAGAGGATGAATGATGATATATCTTCCAATTTGTCGACACATAGGCTGCATATGCCATTCTCAAAGGCTGTTTCATCTTTCACCTGCAAATATATCAACTATGAGTTAACTTTCTCTTCACAATAGTCCCATGCATTTTTTTATTACATATTACACGATGACCATGTGAAATTTCCATCAGAACAAAAAGTAACAGGAAGAATGAAATGTAAATAGATTTGAATCTCACCTATAACATTTATCTTACGAAACAGAAAAAATATTTAAAATTTTCAACAGAGATCGCTCTGATAGAGTATTGGATATGCAACATTTTTGAAGCAAGAAGTTTTTCATGCACAACACTTATTGAGTTTGGTAAGAGAGAGAATCTAATTCCACCAAAGGAACTAGATAATATTCAAAAGTCATATTCTCTGCAACCATATATAATTGAAGTATATTAACTGTAAAATGATATTTGTCACAATAAAGGAGATGTTCTCTTCTCATGTATTGAAGACTGAAACACTATTGCAGGCATATAATCGATATTATACAAATACAAATTGAATTTTTCATCCAATTATGTTTTTGTCAAGTCGGCATTTGTCAATGCAGATGTGGAAAATATGAATCCAGATTATTTTCGACATTTTTTTATTGAAAAAAGGCATTCGAATGAAAAAAAAGTCGGTTGGTTTCTTGTCGTTTGTCTGATTATAAACGACTTCCTTGTAAATGTATGTAAATGTTTATTGTAATGCTTTATTACTGTTTAACAAAGGAAAAAAAATATTATTATTATCAGCCAATGCCGATGTAGTACAGAAATTATCATTGTTTTTTCTAAATCCACAATGTACTATTATGACAATTATTTTTTCTACTCAGTACAACATACCACAAAGTTTCCACAACATTGGAACCATGGATAAAATCAACATATTCGCAGTAATTCACAGACGACTGTAAAATTCTGGAAATATTTTCTCCTAGTTGGCCAGTAAGGTCAAGATGAATTGGAGAATGAAATTGTCTTCACCAGAAATCAAAATAATGCCAGCAACTATTTGCTGAGGACATAATCACCTCTCATATAAAAAAAGCAAAGCACTCACATCAATGTTGGTGATATTTCGAAATAGTTGCGACAGTTTTCCATCTGCTTCGAATGACATCAAAATACTTTCAGACGAACAGATGATACAAACAGGCTTCAAATCAACTTTATAGTCTTCGATTGCTCCTTTTTCTTTTTTCATCCTGCTATTATTCTTCCATATATCGATGGATAATGATATATCTTTTAGTTTATCGACGCATGAATTGCATATATTCCTCGGGAAATCGATCGTGGAATGCACCTTGAAAGAAAAAATATGACAGTGTTTTCTCATACGGGATACCAATTCGTCTTGGCTGTTCTTAGAACTGGATACCAAATTTTGTCCAAATTTAGTCCTTCTTCCTTTCTCATGAAGTTATCCTTGTGCTTATGTATCTCAATCGCTTCCCGGTATAAGCGAGTGGAGTAATGAGTCGTCGTTGACAGAATTGAAGTTTTGTCGAATTGTATATTGTGGTCGTTCAGAAGGGCGTGCTCAGCTACAGCTGATTTGTCAGTTTGTCCCAAGCGACAATTTCTACTATGCTCACTGATTCGAGTCTTAAAACTGCGTTTGGTGGTCCCTAGGGACCTAGGGACAGCCAAGACGAAGCCGGATAGAACCAGGGAATCGGACGACCAACAGAACACTGGCGGACCGAGAAATAATAACGAGTCAATTCCAGTTTTGCAATCAGTCGAAGTAAACTCACATAGAGGAGTCCAACTAAGACCACGCCGCTGAAGATGGCTGCCGCAGATGTAGCCGAAAGCTCCGGGAGTAAAAATTCCACTACACGGCCCTCAAGCCCGAAAAACCAGAGATGTATTAACACCGGCCGTGAAAGCCTACATTCTTACAACTTTTAATGTGTTTCAATGACAGGAATTTGATGTGAAAATTGGCAGTTTCACACAAAATGGATCTGTATTTCAATTCAGAAGAGCAATTCTACCCATATTTCTCTTCAAGTCGGTCAAATTTATTTTTGATTTTTATGAATCTCAAAACACTTGAGGCGGATGCAAGCAAGCCAACTTAACTTATAACTTATCAACTTAAAAAAATAAATCATCAGAATTAAATAAGGTCACTTAGGCAAATTCTAAATTTGGAAATTCGGAATTTACCATGTTTTATCTTTCGCTTCAGAAGAGTTGGCTTGCTTGAATCCGCCTTTAATAATCCCACATGGTCGGCCGACTATGCACTCCGAAAATAATGGGGTTTTTGAGGTTATGTATCATCAAATGTAAAATGCAGTACATAAATATGAGGAATTATTGAAAAAATTAAAATTCATATCATAACATCAACACACCAAATGAGTAGAGTAAAGTTCTGAACATCAATAACCCATTCTCATTTGATAATCTTGTGAAAAACTTACATCGATTTGTGTGATACTCCTGAACAGATCCAACAAATAATCATCGCCTTCGAATGGTCTTAAATCGCCTCGCAGCAAACAAATTCGGCAAATAAAAGGAAAATCCGCGAAGGTTATTTCCTCTTTTTTCACATTATCCACAATCACATCCATTTCTAATTCATCACCAAAGTGTTGATAATCTCGTTGACATCACATCGAAAAATAATGAAATCGAAGACAAATGCAGTAAGTACCTAGTTGTTTGATTTAGTTTTAGAGATTTCCGCACATTTTCTACGTGAGCCATTCTAAATTTTTGATTCATATAACTTCAAGAAACCAAACACCCAGCGTTGCCGCTCCAGATTTTTTTTTGTACTAGAGGGTCTTTCGAAATTGTACTAAATGGTACTAAATCTCAGATGTTAGGTTATGTCATACCCGTAAGTAGGAGAAGAGAGAGGACGAGAGGAGGCCGGGTGAGGTTAGAAAAAGAGTGAGAAAACAATGCTTTCATTATTTGGTTTGTACATGTCTGTATAAACTTGTATTTTATCTCTTCTTTGAAGAGATCAACATGAAGCAAGTGAAGTGGATCAATCAGAGTACGTCTTAACGAACGACACTTTTCAAATTGAAGCCACCAAAACAGGCGAACAGCCAAAAAAACATTTTCAGAATTTTATTCATTTATTTGTTATAACGAATTATCTTGAGTTGTCAGTCTTGAGTAGTTTCTTTAAATATCATTATTATGATTACCTATTACCGTGTTTATTTTTTCAGTCTCATACTTCCTCTAATTAAGCTTGAAATTAGGAATAATGAAGCATCATTTAACAGCCCTTACCATCCCATAACAAATAATGAATATTAAATTATTAAATAGCAGTCAGCAGCACTTTGTGGACTGACAATTGACAGTGTCGCATCAGTCGATTCGATACTGGGCTTGACTGCTTGAGGTCCGAGTAGGCTCGTGCTTGCGCTATTCGGCCAAGGCCAGCCAAGACTTCTCAACATGACAGAATTTCATTTTTGTACTAGATTCAAAGGAATTGTACTGACGTACTAAATGTGACTGAAATGTACTAGAAAAGTACAATTGTACTAGAAACGGCAACCCTGCAAACACCCATAAACTAAATTCGTTAACTGTGCTATGAACATAGACAAAAGGCAAATATAACAAATGATAGAGTAGGTTGTCAAAAATTCCAAGTCGAAAGAGAAACCGTCTTCAAACGCCACCCGCCACCTACCCACTTCTACGAAGCGGAAGACACTAGAAGGATAGGTCTTCTTCTTTTTATTGAGATGGCCCGAGCTACTAGAACCATCCACCTAAGATACAAAGAAGTTTTGAGAAGGTTCCCTGCCTATAAGGCGCGACATGCACTGAATCATATAGAAGAATAGAAGTCACTTTTTGCTGCTCATTTTGTGGGGTTTCTCTCTCCTGGAAAAGAAACGGCTCCAAATCCTTATAATATATTTTAAGGGGAAATTGGTATATTTGCCACAATACGTAACTGTGAGAGCCGCTTTAGAGTTCGCAAGTCTTGCAAGTATTGCAAAATGTTCTATATAATCACATAACCAACAATTTCAGAAAAATAAATGAAGTCGTCTAATGTTGCCTCTAGTTTGGGTTAGCTAGGGTTTAACCCACCATATTTTTTCCTTTCTCAACAGGAAATCAAGCCAATTTTACCTATATTATTTGAAGATGTAAGTACAATTTCCAATTATTATTTTCTGTTAACCTTAGAGATTGGTAGACCTGATTGATGACAGAACGTTTTTGACAAAAAGGATTTTTATTTCCAAGTGTAAAGCAGACCTACAAATATAATTGCCGGCAATAAAACTTGCAGCTATGAATTGCCGCAATAAGTATTGAGAAGTGTAAAGCGGGTCAAATATCATAAAGGAGCAAAATTGACAGACTATTCTGTCAGTTACGTATCGAATCTTTATACATTTGGATGTTAAATTAAAAATATTGTTACGATTTGTCCTTGGGTTCGTTGATTAAAACTCCAAACAACACTTCACCATTTTTATTACAAATCTTTATCACAATAAAATACAATCACTCAAACTGCCCCGCTAACTTTCCAACCCTCGGTACTAAAATTCGCTGTAATAGAAATTCTCTACTTCGACTTCTGCACTTAGCAATACCAAAGCTCTCTCCTATAAAACTCTCTAAAACTCTACGCCTCTCCACTAAGCTAGAAACTCTGGTTCTATCTCAATAACTATATGCGATTAACTAACTCCTCCTCGATGAGTCTCGTTTTATACTTGCGTACGCCTATGGAGAATCTTCGAGTCAAATCTCGGTAATCGAACATTCCACGCATGACGAGAGTTCCTGGAAAATGGACGTTCTCTTTTCGACCCCTCATTCCTTTCATTTCTGATCAACAGAAAGCAAGGAGCCCCTAAAAGTTAGACCTAAAACACGGAGAAGCTTTCATAAAAAATTTCAAAGACATCCTAACAGTCCACACGACTTCATTATATACAAGGTGAATCTTCAATCACTAAGAACACGATGAAAAATAACAAAGCCTAAATTGATCAAGAAAATTTAAAGAAGGGGGTAAAGAAACAATTCCTTCCGAATTTATATAAATGGTTACAAGCAGCTGTAGTTCTTCCGGTGAGCTAGGCTAGCTGTGAGCGAGCGACGATGTACCAGGAGCGATTCTCGAATCTATCTTTTCTTAATAAAGAGAATGATTTCAATAAAAAAAGAAGTTAAAAAAAGAATTTTTTTGAAAAAAAAAAATTAAAATTGCTGTTCTCACGCTTTTTAATACCATATTGTAAATATGGTTTCCAATATCCGTTAGGAGAAGCAACTTCTCCCACATTCTCATTCCACTTTTTAACATGTGAAAAGATTCCATAGTTTTCGATTAAAGTTTCATATAAAGTTTTTATATAAGTTCTTCGAAAAAGCAAACAAACACTTCCTCAAACCTCCCTTCTCTTTAAAAAGTAATCATGTACCTTAGGGCCAATTGCACCGCTTATCTTCAATTGTGGATCATCTGAACTAGCAAAGATTGTAGACCTTCATGGCCGGCAACTGATGAATAGACATGAGCCATCTCGATAAAAAGAAGAAGAATTATTCTTCTAGATTCTAGTGTCTTCCGCTTCGTACAATATGCGAAAATCGTCAACCGCTAGATGGCGTTGCTAAATCCAAGATGGCTTCACTTTAGGGTGAACAACAAATTTTGGCCATTTGAAGTAATGGTACTAATAGTTCATGTTTTGCATTCTGGAGGACTTGTTGAGTGATAATTACTGTTTAAACGTCTTCAGTTACTTTGTGTGCCAAGGAAGTTACATGTTTGGCTAGTATTACAGCCTCATTTTACTCGTGAGTGTTATAGTTTGAACTACTTCACCTAGCTACATTCCAGATCAAAATGTCTATTATAGAATTGGCAATTCAAGATTAGATGCCAGCGCCAAAGTGTCAAAAATTCGAACCACTCTCGAGTACATTGTTATCATTGTTGTCTTTGGGTTTTTACGGTTTATCTTTGAATATTTTCATTTTGTTTTAGTTTTCAGTTTTTTCGTGCACTATTTTTCATTTCAAGACTCAAGTGAAGTGTTTTCTCCAGGTCGTACAACAGCATCATTTGTTAATACTCATTTTGAAGGAATCTTCTATGTATTAATCACCTTGCAAAAAATATTTATTTTGTGGGCTGGAATGATTCACAATAATCACAATTCTTTTCTTTCATTTCCAGGAACACTAAATTTGTCATTCTCTTGGATCACTAGCTAATAACCTACTACTTTTTCATATTGGATTTGATGTGAGTCAAAAGTGATGAAAAATGCCTTAATTGATAATATATGTTTCAGATTATTTCTTTGTAAGAAATAATGCCTGGAATATGGTTGAGTATGCTAGAATACATGGATTACGTGAATGGCAAATAGTCTTCCTTGGTAAAATGACGAGAACAAACTTTCATGAAGTTAGACACCGGTTTTCCTATTTTCAGGAGATATATCCAGGCCCGCCGTCTGTCTATAGACTCTCTTAATCCTAGACTAGTCTGCACTATAACGTTTCTTTCATTTTCCCGCGGAAAAAGATGAAAACTTATTCCAGTACTACTTTGCCGTTTTGCCCAAGAGTCACATTGAGGTACACAACAATAATGGTTTGAACTTGAAGCACTCATTTTACATCTGAAAACTAGTAACAGTCAACAGAAACAGAATATCCTGAATATCCACCATATACATGTACAAGATTTTTATTACGTATCATATAATAATAATCACAAAAATATACAAAAACAACGACCAGAATGCACAGAATCATAGGAATTTAAACGTAAACAACGATTTCAATGTACTTATGAATAGTTTCAAAATTTGACACCAGAGGGAGTACTCCTTATGTTGAATTCCCAATTGGAGCTACGTAGTATTCTGGATTACGTGGGAAGCAGAACTAGACCGTTGAAAGAGGGTTAAGCTGTGTTCAAAGCAGGGCATATCATTGCATATGTGGAATGGAAGAGAGTAACCATAAAAAATAAGGAGCTTATGTTTGCGAACATTACCTTTAGTAGATCATCCACATGAAATCAACATATTGCTGGCTGATGAGGGATGGAAATGCCAATGTTCCTGCAAAGCGGGTTTATCTGGGTTCTGCAAACATATTGCAACCCTTATATTATGTTAATAAGTAGGTAATGTCATTTCCTAAATATTATATAGAAGTAAAAGTTTATTTTCATGAAATTTCTGCATGTAATTAGCTTTTTGTGCCAAATAAAGGATCAATATATCAGATTTAATAAAACATGTCACAACAAATGCTTTATTTTTGCTACACAACCTTTTTCTGTACTTAAACGTTGTATAATTCAATACTGAGTATTTTGAAGAATTTTGGATAGAACATAAGGTTTCTTCAAAAGAAAAAGCTGAAGAAATAGGCTGGGTACTCCACTTCTAATGCACCAAACTTGTTTTTCGAAGAGTTGAAGCAATGGATGCCAATAAATCAGTGGAATGAATCATTGATTTGTAGAGATCAACAACCCTAACGCTGAACTGATATTACTCGACTAACTATTCAATTCTTCAACAAGGTTATCATTTTCAGAAGAAAATTGATAATATCAAGTGATATTAGTTTGGTGTTAGGGTAACTGATCTTACACCAAAGGTTCCAATCTTACCAATCATGAATAAATCATGCTTTTTAAAAAAATGTGTCTAGCCAAGGAGATACAATTTTTTCTTGACGGTTAAAAAACAGACTAGAAAACCATGATTTATTTACATAAATGTAATCATACTTTGCTTTAACTTATATATTAATAGGTAAATATTATATCATAGAGTCTTGAAAATGGCTTCAAAGTGGGAACTGAAACGTCCACTAAACTTTATTTTCAGACGCTCTAGAAAGTGGAGGCTACTTACAAACATATTTTTAGTAATTGGTTTACTAATTTTCAATATATTTTTCCTCCCGAGACAAAGCTTTATGTCGTTAATGGGGAATTTATGTAGTGAAATAGTACCAGTATTATATAATGAGCACTGATACACCGATCACATTTTTCTCGATTTTATAGGAATACTTCAATGAATTCGCCGCATTTTGGTTTGTAAACCACAACAACACTTCATGTATATTTCACTCTTCGCACTTCTGTACTGTATTGAGTTATAAATATTTCCAGATTAATAATTTTAAATCCAACACTCGTAAGAATCCATACAATTATTATTTGTTGTTCACCTTCCGGTTAGTTAAAAAAATATATATAGATGGCGACCACTTCGAAGTTTTAGGCTATTGCGTAGGTAGCGCTGGAAGACGATTTCTGTCTTCGAATCTATTTTACCTCTTGTTATATTTATCTATGTCAAAGAAGATTTACGTAGCCACCTTAACCAGTATATAGCCACCTTACGTATAACGAACAAGAGGCGCATCTCACAAATTCGACAAATACACCCTGAATGCGCATGTCTACCAGCAATGTCGGCAGTCGGTTAGTAATAGAAACAAACAAGTACTGGTGTTTCTTGTCGAATAGTTTACTGGCTTACTGTTTTTTGCGGTAGTCTTGCGTAGTCGCAAGAAAAATAGGGTATGGAGGTGTGGAGGTCATCAAAGAAGATTTACGTATAAAGAACGTAAATCTTCTTTGAGGACATGAAATTCTGTAGTGGTGGGGACCACAGGATTAGCGGCTGGGTAGCGACAAGTGTCGCTTCTTGTTCGTTATACGACGTAAATCTTCTTTGTATTTTGTATGTTCTAAACACAAACACAGTTTGTACGTATTGGGTTTGTTGAAATGAGATGAAAACATCATATCAGCTTTGTATATAGTCTATATACAATGATATCAGTATAGAACTCTTGTCTATGGGTGAAAATTTATCTACAAAAATGGATGTGATTGTAGATAATGTGAAGAAAGAGGAAATAAGTTTCGAGGATTTTCCTTTTATTTGCCGAATTTGCTTGCTGCGAGGCGATTTAAGACCTTTCAAAGGCGAAGATTATTTGATGGACCTATTCACGAGTACCTATCACGCAAATCGATGTAAGTTTTTCAGAACCTTATCAATTGAGAAAAGGTTAGTTATGCTTATAACTCGACTGTATTCATTTCATTGTTATGTGTTGATGTTATGATATGATATGATTTGAAAATTCCTCCTCTGTACCTGCATTTTATATTTTTGGTGAACATTGATTTTCATTATTTTGGGAGTGCATAGTCAGCCGACCAAACATTACATTAACTCAACTTCTTACGACTTTCGAGTCCTGACTTCTGAGTTACGATTGCTGCATGAATTCACCATTTAAGTGTTTCAAGTTTTGTTGAATGCAAAATTACATTTTATCCGTATATCGAAAGGAATATGGGTAAAACTTTGGTTACACTGAGCATCTAAATTTCAAAAAAAATGGTTGTGGACTTCATGTATTTCAGTTTCCTCTTCAAAAAATTCAATTAAAATTTTGGTAATACTTCGGTCGCTATGAGCAGCTTTTTTTTATTTTATTTTTTTTGTGGAACTTACGTAATTCCGTCTCCTCTATAGAAAATCTGAATGAAATTATCGGCGGTCTCTTATATTTTCGGAGATACAGGGCCTTTCTGGTGTAAAACTTCACAATTTTCCACATCAAATTTCTGCTGTTTGAACACACAAAATTCGTCCTTCTTCTGATCAAACACCACACACTCTCTTGTTTACTCGTTTTCAACATTTTCAAGCAGAAAAAACCAATAGTTTATAGATATACGATGAAAAAAAGGTCCATAATATTAAAAAAAAGTTATTGTTCATTTCAATATCCTTTTTATTTATATGTAGAAATAATTATGAATGTGTTGAAAGCAAATAAAATTAGATGGATTTCTGATTTTCTGTAACAAACGTATGATTTGTTCGCTAAATGGCCTTTATATATAAAGAAAAGCAAATCTGACTGTTACAATAAAGTGTGGATATAGTGGCCATATCGCACGAGGACTTAGTTTGAGCACGATGTCGTAGGTCAATATTGAAAGATACAAATAAAAAACTACCAAGAAAAAATACCAAGTTTATCAAAAAAATTCAATGTGGGCCATTCATCGATCATTCGACGGTAATCATCGTTTCGATTTGTCAAATATCTATAATTTGGAATAATTACATCATCGCCAATGAGAATCAATAAGTAAAACAAGTTTTTTCGAAAACGCGAGGAGCAAAAATATGAAACTAAGGTAATTAATTAGCCCAACACTGGATCTTGAATATTATTACTATTTCAAATCTTTGAAAAATGTTGTTATTGTAGAAATGGCTCTGCTGACTTCGCCCGAAGCTAGCAGAGCCACAGTTGTTTTAAAAAAAGTTGATCAAAAAAATTCAATGTTGACCATTCATCAATCATTCGATGGTAATCATCGCTTCGACATGTCAAATTGTCAAATATTTATAGTTTCGATCATTACATCATCGCCTGGGCAAGAATCAAGAAATCCTGTTTTTTTCTAAAACGCAATTAATTAGCCGAAAAATATTCCTAAAAAAATCACTATTTCAAATGGCTGAAAAATGTTTTATTTCAAAAATGGCTTTGCTGAGTTCAACCGAAGCTAAAAAGGCCACAGATTTTTCTGTGATGGAATAAAGTAAAAAAATTTCAAATAGGGTAATAAATTAGCCTAAAATGGACTCTACAATTTCGCCATATCAAATCACTTTTTTTTCGAATTTTGAAATATTTTTATATGAAGGGGGAGAGCAAAAAATTCGGGAATATGACAATGAATTAGCCTAAAATGAGCCCAAAATTGGGTAAGTATTTTTATTCTCTGTGATTGAGGAAATTCGTATCTTACCTTGTGTGGGTATGAAATCATAACGATTCAGTTAACTTGAATATCCTACTAATCTGTTAAGTGAACTATAAAGAAATGAGCATATTTACGGGTGGGGGTAGAATGAATATTTTTCCGTTGTTTCCCTACAAAAAGCAGCATTCAAAAGTATTTGTGCACATCAACAAAGTCTTATCTTTCAACGTGCGTTCCCTAACATGGAAAGAAACCCAAAAAAAAAACCTCCAGGTGTAAATAAATTATGATCCAATGTTTTATCACTTTTTATTTCTTCAAACTTACTATTGTTTTTGGAAAGACCAACTCTACCAGCCGGTAACAGAAATACTTGTGATAATAATAACAGTGATGTAGCATTTATTGCCCAACAGTTGGTTTAACGGAATGATTTTTTTTAAGGTGCATTCCACGATCGATTTCCCGAAGAATATATGCAATTCATGCGTTAATAAACTAGAAGATATATCATTATCTATTGATATCTGGAAGTATAATAGCAGGCCGAAAAAGGAAGCAATAGAAGACTATAAAGTGGATTTGATGCCTGTTTGCATCATTTGTGCATCTAGAAGCAACCTAATGTCATTTGAAGCGAATGGAAACCTGACCCAGTTATTTCAAAAAATTACCAACATCGATGTGAGTGCTTTGCTATTTTTCATTCTTTTAAAGATGTTCCCAGGGAATCGTTTGAAAACGTGTTTTTCATTTTTCTTATATAACTGCAACCCAGTTTCTGTCATGCTCTTGATTTCCAGTGAAGACCACTTCACTTATCAATTGTTGTTGTTGTTCTAAAATCGTTCGTTTTCGTTAACCAGCTGACGAACGTCAACCCTCAGAAGTCGAAACTTGTGCGAGCAATGGATCAACGAGGCCTTACCTTTTAACGTGTGATTACCCAGCACGGTGGCCCGGCGAGGATTCGAACCCCGGCCTTCCGCTTGATAGGCAGATATGCTAACCACTACACTACCGAGACCACGATTCATCTTGAACTTTCTGAGCATCTACGGGAAAATATATCTAGGAATTTGTGGACGTCTGTGATTAATTGCAAATATGTCGATATTATTGTTGGTTGCAATGTTGTGGAAACTGCGTGGTATGTTGTTGTAGAGGAAAATCATTATTTTAGTAGTACATTGGAAAATTGGGAGGAAAGTTGATGTTTTGTGTCCTGCATGGGCATTCGCTGACATTCCGGGAGTCCGCCAATCAAAGAAATGACACAAAAATACCTTGTTCCATAAAGATTAGAGATCCAAAAAGTTTCTTATACTACAAGAGAAAGGCAATCCGTCTTGTTGGTGATTCTTCGCTCACAGACTTGCTCACTTCATTGGTGCATCGTAAAATGGTCGGAGACTTGTCTGTTTTCTATAGATATTTTCACGGTCGGTGCTCTTATGAAATGTTATCAATCGTTCCACCCTTGGCAATAGCTACACGAATGACTCGTCGAGTACAGAATTCCCACCCCTTTGTTGTGAGCTTGGATACCTGTCGAACCTCTCTTGCTCAGGGATCTTTTTTCAATAGGACAGCCGAACTTTGGCACTCCTTGCCGAGAGAGGTTTTTTCCTGAGGCTTACAAACTTCAAAAATTCAAAGGGCTTCGTATCTCCTGTCCCTTGAATCGCACAGTGTTTTTTGAACATTACAGGGCTTCCCTTTCTTGTGATTCGAATAAAAAAATAATCTGAGAACCATTATCATTGAATAAGGAAAAAAAAGGAACCCAACCAACACATCTGTGACATGACATCCCTGCGATGTCACTATCAAGTAACACCGAGACATTACTTTTGTTAGGTCGCTGCGATGTACACATTTGGCATGTAACTATTGCGATATCGAGTTGATGTGATATTTGTGACATCCAGTAGATATCGCTCTTATGATGTCCAGTGTATATAATCCTGGTAATATCTATGAAATATCAATGATACAGAATACGGGCCTGCCAATATTTCTGGATAGATTTCAGAATATATCCCACATATTAAAGGCAGAAAGTACGTCGCAGATTGATAGCGAAATAAATCGTAGAGTCATCGCAAAATTGATCTCAATTTTGTCACAAAATTTGTCGCAATTTTGTCACATAACTTGTCGCAATTTCGTCACATAACTTGTCGCAATTTCGTCACAAAACTTGTCGCAATTTCGTCACAAAACTTGTCGCAGTTATGTCACAGGCGATGTCGCCTGAGTGTGACATCGCGACATGTGAGCGACGTAAATGCAAGTTCCCTGCGACAAGTTTTGGGACGTCACGCGCCTCGTCGTGATATCGCAGGGACGTCTCTGCGATGTAACTGTGTTGGCTGGGAATATACTCAGTTACCAATCTCAGATATTGATACCAAATTTAATGCGTTTTTATGTATGTTAGAGAAGAATATTGAAACCTGTTTTCCATTAAAGTTGTCAAAACATCGACAGAGTAAAAAGTGGTTGACTAAAGGTATTCGCGTTTCATGTAAACATAAGAGGCAACTGATAGCTTTTTTTAGAAACGTCAGAAGTGACGTGCTGAATTAATTCATTAAAAAATACTCCTATATATTGAAAAAAGTGATTACCGCTGCAAAAGTTCTGTCTGTTGAGCAAGAAATAATGTTGAGCGATAACAAAACAAAAACAACCTGGGAAATTATTGATAGAGAAATCAATAATAAAAAAATGAGGAATGCTCCATTCGAGTTCCCAAATGAGGTCGACCGTAGTTCATATATTGATAGGTTCAATAAATATTTTCTTGAAGTTATTGAGGTGGACAATAATTTGAATGAGACCAAAATTCTAGAATATCTAAATAATTACAGCCAGCCACACAGCTCATCCTTTTTCATGGTTCCTACTGATGAAAAAGAGATTATATCGATAGTCCAGGAAATGAAATCCAAGAACTCTGCTGGCTGGGATAATATTTCTTCGAACATGCTTAAAAAAAATTTAATTCTATTTGCACTGAACTTGTGGTGCTTTGCAATGAATCTTCGAATCAAGGCATATTTCCAACTTGTTTGAAAAAATCTCATGTGGTCCCTCTGCTCAAGAAGGGAGATAAAGATAAGTTGGAAAACTAGAGACCAATATCCCTTTTATTGACTATTTCAAAACTCTTGGAGAAGTTAATGTACGTGAGGTTAATGTCTTTCATGAAGTCAAATAATTTTTTGAGTTCCTGTCAGCATGTCTTTCTGCCTGGAAAATCAACCACTACGGCTTTCCACAAAATCACCACAGATCTCATTTCAAACGTTGATAAAAAACTACTTACGGTTGGTATCGCATGCGACTTCTCCAAGGCTTTCGACAGCGTAAACTTTGAGATTCTATTAAATAAGTTGCAACATTTCGGCATTAGGGGGATTGCTTATATCTGGATTCGTAGTTATTTAAATGGGAGAGAGCAGAGAGTCACAGTTTCGGCGGAAAACAGTGAAAAAATACTCTCTGAATGGGGATCAATTAGAAGCGGTGTACCCCAAGGATCTATATTGGGGCCTCTGCTTTTTCTTATTTTTATCAATGACCTTGCTATAAATTGTGGAGGTGCTATGCCAGTGATGTACGCAGACGACTCGCTTTTTATTATCAACAGGGCCTAGTCTAATTCCCTGGTTAAGAAAATGAACATATGCCTAGAAAATGTTATGGAGTGGTGTTCTGTAAACAAAATCAAAATAAATTTCGAGAAAACATTTTTTATTCCATTTGGTAACACAAATATCAACGATGTGAATACGAAATTATCCCTCAAATCAGTTGAAACTGTCAAATGCCTTGGTTTTCAGCTGGATCGTTTTTTTCTTGGAAAGAACATATCAAATCAACTAACATCAAATTGAGCCGAGCCTGCTATAGTCTACGTGCCTTGTCTTCTAGACATATTAACGAAAATGTACTGAAAACAGTTTTCTTCGCAAATTTCATGTCCCACTTGTCATACGGTTTGATTTTCTGGGGAGTGAGCGCTGACCGGGAATCCTCTTTCGTTTTACAGAAGAGAGCAATAAGAATAATCAGAAGACTGAAAAGAAGAGAATCCTGCAAAAATCACTTTATAGAAATGAAAATCCTCACCATGCCGTCTATACCCACACAGCACACTATATCCCCAGGATATCCCAGAATGATTCTGGATATCCAATAATGGAATAATCCTCCTAGAATATCCGTAGGTTATCCTCAGGCTTTCCCTTGGTCGTCATAACCCAGGTTGAGCCAAATGTATATATCCCAGGGATAACGTTTTTGTATATCCTGAGTATATACTATATGGTTACATATTATCCCAATGAGATCCAGTTTTCCACATCCCTGGGATAACGTTCAAATATATCACACGGCCGTTCCTCTGGACCAATGGTGGGATAAAAATTCTGTTTGCCAAAAAAAATATCACAAGACCCCCCTTTCCATTCAATATCATTTTTTTCAGTTGGCGCTCAGTCGCCATCTTGAAATTTTCATCTGTCAATTTTACTCCAAAATATAGTATTTTTGCATCAATTTCATAATCCCAAGTTTCAATTTTTGGAGTTGACCCGTTCAAATAATGAAAGGGGGGCGGGACATTAAAAAGAAGCACTCTAGAAACTATTAGAATAAATTGTTCTTATTAGCTTCTGTTTTACTGAGAAGTAGCACATATTTTTCTCAAGACAATCCTCATTGTTTTTTGATCATTTTTCAAATAAAAAAATAATCTGCGCTCAATAATTATCTTCTCCTTCAATAATTTTCTGTGTGAACATCAAGAGGAATTTTTGTCCTGATTATGAACCCAACAGATAACGACACCCACGACCTCCCGTATCAATCTGAGCAGCTCACAGACACCGCTATATAAAATAAGCACTGCTAACGCGGTTTAGCATTACACAACTTGGCGCCCAACGTGGGGCTGGAACCAACGACCCTGAGATTATTAGTCTTATGCTCTACCAGTTTTCACCAACTAGAAATCCAATTTTCAATGGCGGAAGGCTACGTTGGAAATTCTATTCATGGGACTAGCTGATGAAATGAATGTAAATATTCCTTACACTTCCAGATTGGTGGAAGGCTCAATACAAATACAAATATAATATTTATTGTTCTTTATTATTGGTCGGGTGTAGAAAAAATAAAGTGTTTCAATTGATACACATAAACCATACGAAACTCACCTTCGGCTCATTTCGTATCCCGGTTAATGCTCGTTTATTAATAATCGTCTTTATATGATCGTTGCATAATGCAACTTTCTAAAAAGTGGACATATTCAAAACAGCCGAAGATTATATATATATTATATTATCTACACACTAGTTTTCTGTATAAAATAAACATAAGTTAACGTATAATGACATTTTTGTTAGTTACTTTCTAATTTGAGTGTTGAGTTCTACAAACAAAAACTAATTTATATTTTTACAGCTCTCTTTTTTCGAGCGCTGATAAATCTAAATTCCTTCACGACAGAAACTTTTTTGCAGTTGTCACTTGAGTTGATATTTTCAGCGGGCTCGCGAATGTTATTAAGTATATTATTTTTGACTGAAACTTTTTCAGCAACAACCATATTTGAATAGTTTCTTTCTCATCCACTGTGAGTTAGCATATGAGTTCGCAAACTGAACCCTTGACTGAAACTCTTGTCACAGGTATCACACTTGAATGGCTTTTCTCCTGTGTGGGTTCGCAAATGTTTTTTCAAACCCCCTTTTTGTTTGAAACTCTTTTTGCAGCAATCACATTCGAATGGCTTTTCTCCAGTGTGAGTCTGCATATGTCTTTTCAAATCATCTTTTCGGGTAAAACTTTTTTCGCATTTATTAAATAAATAATCACATTCGAATGGCTTTTCTCCAGTATGGGTTTTCAAATGTCTTTTCAAAACCCCTTTTCGACTGAAACTTTTTTCGCAGCGATTACACTCAAACGGCTTTTCTCCTGAGTGGATGCGAGAATGTATTCCCAGGTGAGCCTTTGACTTGAAACTCTTTTTGCAAAGAACACATTCGAATGGCTTCCTAGTGTGGGTTCGATAATGTCTTTTCAAATCCTCCTCTTTAATGAAACTTTTTTCGCAGAAATAACAATCGAATGGATTTTCACCAGTACAAATGAGCGAATGAGATCGAAAATCGCTTTCGTGAGTGAGTTCCTTGCCGCACAAATCACATTCGAACTCTTCTCTTGTGTTATTGGGCATTGTCCATCTTGAATCGCTGTTATTAGTAGAATCTTCGAAAAGATCGGTGTTCAAAATGTGTTCCTTTATATCAATGTTTTCTAGTTTTTCCTCGATTTGTTCAGATATAGTTTTCTCGAATGATTTTTCTTCCATCTTTTCATTATTGTCAGCATCTTCTTCCAATTTCAAACCATTACTGGTATATGAATCGATACGAATCGCATCTAAGTAAGTTTCACACATAGCATTCTTCTCTCTTTCAATGGCATATTCAAGTTTGCCATTATTACAAAGCGACAAGAGGATGAATGATGATATATCTTCCAATTTGTCGACACATAGGCTGCATATGCCATTCTCAAAGGCTGTTTCATCTTTCACCTGCAAATATATCAACTATGAGTTAACTTTCTCTTCACAATAGTCCCATGCATTTTTTTATTACATATTACACGATGACCATGTGAAATTTCCATCAGAACAAAAAGTAACAGGAAGAATGAAATGTAAATAGATTTGAATCTCACCTATCGAGATCGCTCTGATAGAGTATTGAATATGCAACATTTTTGAAGCAAGAAGTTTTTCATGCAAAATGAGCCGTTTTCAAAATCCAACATCGCAGAACACTTATTGAGTTTGGTAAGAGAGAGAATCTAATTCCACCAAAGGAACTAGATAATATTCAAAAGTCATATTCTCTGCAACCATATATAATTGAAGTATATTAACTGTAAAATGATATTTGTCACAATAAAGGAGATGTTCTCTTCTCATGTATTGAAGACTGAAACACTATTGCAGGCATATAATCGATATTATACAAATACAAATTGAATTTTTCATCCAATTATGTTTTTGTCAAGTCGGCATTTGTCAATGCAGATGTGGAAAATATGAATCCAGATTATTTTCGACATTTTTTTATTAAAAAAAGGCATTCAAATGAAAAAAAAAGTCGGTTGGTTTCTTGTCGTTTGTCTGATTATAAACGACTTCCTTGTAAATGTTTATTGTAATGCTTTATTACTGTTTAACCCGGCAGGACTCGCACTGTTAGATAAAATCTAACATTTTCAGTTGCACTACAGACTTTTTTTTTATCTCTTGTCAAATTGATTTCATATTTTAGGAATGCCTTCTATAGAATTCCTTTACCAGTTCATGCTTGTTGGGGCGTGAGTGGGGGGTTGTGGTGGCTACAAATAAATTAAAGTTAGTAATAATCTAACGCGCGAGCGATCACATATGTGCTTTTCTCCAAATTGTTGGTAATTTTAATTAGCAGGTACCTTTTTTAATTTTTTTGCTTTTTCCTTTATTTATTTGAGCTATTCTACAGAAAAAAAATGGATTCTAAAACTGAACAGCAGTTTAGAACAACTTCCACTTGTTATAAATGTGAAGATAATAATTGCAACGAAAGTGACGATTAAATTTGAATAATTATACATTTTTCTTTGTTGTTTTTAGAATTTAGAATAGATCAACTAGAATCAATATTGAATAGTTTTCATCATGAAAAGTCAGTGTTAGAAAATATCTATACGCGCGAGCTCGCGTTAGAAAAAATCTATAAGCGCGAGCTAGCGTGAGAAAGAATCTATAGGCGCGAGTTCTCACGTCGTTGAATAGTACGCGAGTTCTCCCGGGTTAACAAAGGAAAAAAATTATTATTATTATCAGCCAATGCCCATGTAGTACAGAAAATATCATTGTTTTTTCTAAATCCACAATGTACTACTATGACAATTATTTTTTCTACACAGTACAACATACCACAAAATTTCCACAACATTGGAACCATGGATAAAATCAACATATTCGCAGTAATTCACAGACGACTGTAAAATTCTGGAAACATTTTCTCCTAGTTGGCCAGTAAGGAGATGAATTGGAGAATGAAATTGTCTTCACCAGAAATCATATAAAAAAAACAAAGCACTCACATCAATGTTGGTGATATTTCGAAATAGTTGCGACAGTTTTCCATCTGCTTCAAATGACATCAAAATACTTTTAGACGAACAGATGATACAAACAGGCTTCAAATCAACTTTATAGTCTTCGATTGCTCCTTTTTCTTTTTTCATCCTGCTATTATTCTTCCATATATCGATGGATAATGATATATCTTTCAGTTTATCGACGCATGAATTGCATATATTCCTCGGGAAATCGATCGTGGAATGCACCTTGAAAGAAAAAATATGACAGTGTTTTCTCATACGGGATACCAATAGGTATTTTTATTACTGGCACTAATATTTCTACTGGTAGTAGGATCAGTTTGGTGTTAAGAGTAATTGAACTCTACAAAATACTAAATACATATAAATGATAAGTCGGCTGAGTACACACTCTGAAAGAGATGAGGTTAGCATTATCAAATGTATGGATACATATGAAGTCTAGTAAGTCTGATATCCCAACGAATTGTATAAGTTAAGAAGAATGGTGAATTTTCTAAAACAATGATTGTTTATGCTAAAAATTTTATAAAACAAGTAAATAAGGACTTGTGTTGTGTTTTGTAAAAAAAAGAAACAACTTTTAATGTGTTTCAATGACAGGAATTTGATGTGAAAATTGGCAGTTTCACACAAAATGGATCTGTATCTACGAAAATAGACCGAATTACATGAGTTCCACAAGAACTTTTTTTTCAATTCAGAAGAGCAATTTTACCCATATTTCTCTTCAAGTCGGTCAAATTAAGGGTAAAATTCTATTTATCGGACGCCACCTGTTTTTTGAAAAATTTCTTTTTCAACTTACGTATTTCGGTCTCCTGAACAAAATATTCTTATGAAAATTTTGGCGGTCTCAACTAGTTTCGGAGATACGGCCCCCCAAAGACAGGAAAACAGGCTTGACGCTTATGTTTGTTTTTCAGCCAATTCCGCTCGAAATTCCTCCTTCTTTATATCAGCACAATATGCACATTCTGTTCCACCTTCCTCATCACTTTTCAACCGAATTAATAGCATTATTCGATGCAAGATTGAAAAATATATCCTGATAGGAAAATGAGGTTAACAACGTGCCTTGCGCGTTCGACTGTTTTGTTAACCTCACTTTCCTATCAGGATATATTTTTCAATCTTGCAGCGAAAAATGCTTTTAATTCGGTTGAAAAGTGATGAAGAAGGTGGAACAGAATGTGCATATTGTGCTGATATAAAGAAGGAGGAATTTCGAGCGGAATTGGCTGAAAAACAAACATAAGCATCGACCCCGTTTTCCTGTCTTTGGGGGGCCGTATCTCCGAAACTAGTTGAGACCGCCAAAATTTTCATAAGAATATTTTGTTCAGGAGACCGAAATACGTAAGTTGAAAAAGAAATTTTTCAAAAAACAGGTGGCGTCCGATAAATAGAATTTTACCAAATTTATTTTTGATTTTTATGAATCTTAAAACACTTGAGGCGGATGCAAGCAAGCCAACTTAACTTATAACTTATCAACTTAAAAAAATAAATCATCAGAATTAAATAAGGTCACTTAGGCAAATTCTAAATTTGGAAATTTGGAATTTACCATGTTTTATCTTTCGCTTCAGAAGAGTTGGCTTGCTCGAATCCTCCTTTAATAATCCCACATGGTCAGCCGACTATGCACTCCGAAAATAATGGGGTTTTGAGGTTATGTATCATCAAATGTAAAATGCAGTACATGAATATGAGGAATCATTGAAAAAATTAAAATTCATATCATAACATCAACACACCAAATGAGTAAAGTTCTGAACATCAATAACCCATTCTCATTCGATAATCTTGTGAAAAACTTACATCGATTTGTGTGATACTCGTGAACAGATCCAACAAATAATCATCGCCTTCGAATGGTCTTAAATCGCCTCGCAGCAAACAAATTCGGCAAATAAAAGGAAAATCCGCGAAGGTTATTTCCTCTTTTTTCACATTATCCACAATCACATCCATTTTCTAATTCATCACCAAAGTGTTGATAATCTCGTTGACATCACATCGAAAAATAATGAAATCGAAGACAAATGCAGTACCTAGTTGTTTGATTTAGTTTTAGAGATTTCCGCACTTTTTCTACGTGAGCCATTCTAAATTTTTGATTCATATAACTTCAAGAAACCAAACACCCAGCGTTGCCGCTCCAGATTTTTTTTTTGTACTAGAGGGTCTTTCGAAACTGTAGTAAATGGTACTAAATCTCAGATGTTAGGTTATGTCATATCCGTAAGTAGGAGAAGAGAGAGGACGAGAGGCGAGAGGAGGCCGGATGAGGTTAGAAAAAGAGTGAGAAAACAATGCTTACATTATTTGGTTTGTACATGTCTGTATAAATTTGTATTTTATCTCTTCTTTGAAGAGATCAACTTCAAGCAAGTGAAGTGGATCAATCAGAGTACGTCTTAACGAACGACACTTTTCAAATTGAAGCCACCAAAACAGGCGAACAGCCAAAAAAACATTTTCAGAATTTTATTCATTTATTTGTTATAACGAATTATCTTGAGTTGTCAGTCTCGACTAGTTTCTTTAAATATCATTATTATGATTACCTATTACCGTGTTTATTTTTTCAGTCTCATACTTCCTCTAATTAGGCTTGAAATTAGGAATAATAAAGCATCATTTAACAGCCCTTACCATCCCATAACAAATAATGAATATTGAATTATTAAATAGCAGTCAGCAGCACTTTGTGGACTGACAATTGACAGTGTCGCATCAGTCGATTCGATACTGGGCTTTAGGTCCGAGTAGGCTCGTGCTTGCGCTATTCGGCCAAGGCCAGCCAAGACTTCTCAACATGACAGAATTTCATTTTTGTACTAGATTCGAAGGAATTGTACTGACGTACTAAATGACTGAAATGTACTAGAAAAGTACAATTGTACTAGGAACGGCAACCCTGCAAACACCCATAAACTAAATTCGTTAACTGTGCTATGAACATAGACAAAAGGCAAATATAACAAATGATAGAGTAAGTTGTCAAAAATTCCAAGTCGAAAGAGAAACCGTCTTCAAACGCCACCCGCCACCTACGCACTTCTACGAAGCGGAAGACACTAGAAGGATAGTTCTTCTTCTTTTTATTGAGATGGCTCGAGCTACTAGAACTATCCACCTAAGATACAAAGAAGTTTTGAGAAAATTCCCTGCCTATAAGGCGCGACATGCACTGAATCATATTTGCTAAAACTTCGAAGGGATCGCCATCTATATATATTTTTTTGAACTAACCGGACGGTGAACAACAAATATTATTTCTATGGAGCCTTATGAGTGTTGGATTTAAAATTATTATTTTGGAAATATTTATAACTTAATACAGTACAGAAGTGCGAAAAGTGAAATAGTTATGAAGTGTTCTTATGGTTTACAATCCAAAATGCAGCGAATTCATTGAAGTATTCCTACAAAATCGAGAAAAATGTGCTCGGTGTCACTGTGGTCATTATATAATACTAGTAAAAATATGTTTGTAAGTAGCCTCCACTTTCTAGAGCGTCTGAAAATAAAGTTTAGTGGACGTTTCAGTTCCCACTTTGAAGCCATTTTCAAGACTATAATATAATATTTATTAATATATAGTTAAAGCAAAGTATGATTACAATTATGTAAATAAATCATAGCTTTCTAGTCTGTTTTTTATCCTTTCACACTATCCCCCAATTAGTCAGTAGCATAACTGCCAATTGTATCTCCTTGGTTAGACACATTTTTTTTTTAAGCATGATTCATTCATGATTGGTTAGATTTGAACCTTTGGTGTGAGATTAGTTACTCTAACACTTGATATTATCAATTTTCTTCTGGAAATGATAACCTTGTTGAAGAATTGAATAGTTAGTCGAGTGAAATCAGTTCAGCGTTAAGGTTGTTGATCTCCACGTTAGAAGTGGAGTAACCAACCAATTTCTTCAGCTTTTCATACTCAGTTTTGTAGCAAAACAAAAATCAGGGTTTTCTCATGATTTATTTGAATGGTAAAAATAAAACATTTGTTGAAACACTATTCGGTGACATGTTTTGATAAATCTGATATATTGATCCTTTATTTATCACAAAAAGCTAATTACATGCAAACATTTCTTGAAAATCAACTACTTCTATATATTTACGAAATGACATTACCTACTTAATAACAAAATAATATAAGGGTTGCAATATGTTTGCAGAGCCCAGATAAACCCGCTTTGCAGGAACATTGGCATTTCCATCCCTCATCAGCCAGCAATATATTGATTTCATGTGGATGCTCTACTAAAGCTAATGTTCGCAAACATAAGCTCCTTATGTTTATGGTTACTTCCACTCCACATGCAATGATATGTCCTGCTTTGAACACCTCACCCTCTTTCAACGTTCTAGTTCTGCTTTCCACGCAATCCAGAATATTACGTAGCTCCAATTCTATAAGACATTTTGATCTGGAATGTAGGTTGGTGAAGTAGTTCAAAAAATAACACTCACGAGTAAAATAAGGCTGTAATAATAGCCAAACATGTAACTACCTCAGCACACAAAGCAACTTAAGACGTTTGAATAGTAATTTACACTCAACAAGGCCTCAAGAATGCAAATCATGAACTAATAGTACCATTACTTCAAATGGCCAAAATTTGTTGTTCACCGTAAAGTGAAGCCATCTTGGATTTAGCAACGCCATCTATCGGATGACGATTTTCGCCTATAGAAGAATAGAAGTCACTTTTTGCTGCTCATTTTGTGGGGTTTCTCTCTCCTGGAAAAGAAATGGCTTCAAATCCTTATAATACATTTTAAGGGGAAATTGGTATATTTGACACAATACGTAACTGTAATATCATAAAGGAGCAAAATTGACAGACTATTCTGTCAGTTACGTATCGAATCTTTATACATTTGGATATTAAATTAAAAAGATTGTTACTATTTGTCCTTGGGTTCGTTGATTAAAACTCCAAACAACACTTCACCATTTTTATTACAAATCTTTATCACAATAAAATACAATCACTCAAACTGCCCCGCTAACTTTCCAACCCTCGGTACTAAAATTCGCTGTAATAGAAATTCTCTACTTCGACTTCTGCACTTAGCAATACCAAAGCTCTCTCCTATAAAACTCTCTAAAACTCTACGCCTCTCCACTAAGCTAGAAACTCTGGTTCTATCTCAATAACTATATGCGATTAACTAACTCCTCCTCGATGAGTCTCGTTTTATACTTGCGTACGCCTATGGAGAATCTTCGAGTCAAATCTCGGTAATCGAACATTCCACGCATGACGAGAGTTCCTGGAAAATGGACGTTCTCTTTTCGACCCCTCATTCCTTTCATTTCTGATCAACAGAAAGCAAGGAGCCCCTAAAAGTTAGACCTAAAACACGGAGAAGCTTTCATAAAAAATTTCAAAGACATCCTAACAGTCCACACGACTTCATTATATACAAGGTGAATCTTCAATCACTAAGAACACGATGAAAAATAACAAAGCCTAAATTGATCAAGAAAATTTAAAGAAGGGGGTAAAGAAACACTTCTTTCCGAATTTATATAAATGGTTACAAGCAGCTGTAGTTCTTCCGGTGAGCTAGGCTAGCTGTGAGCGAGCGACGATGTACCAGGAGCGATTCTCGAATCTATCTTTTCTTAATAAAGAGAATGATTTCAATCAAAAAAGAAGTTACAGCAGATGATGTTCTGAATATTTTTGAAAAGAAAATTAAAATTGCTGTTCTCACGCTTTTTAATACCATATTGTAAATATGGTTTCCAATGTCCGTTAGGAGAAGCAACTTCTCCCACATTCTCATACCACTTTTTAACATGTAAAAAGATTCCATAGTTTTCAATTAAAGTTTCATATAATGTTTTTATATAAGTTCTTCGAAAAAGCAAACAAACACTTCCTCAAACCTTCCTTCTCTTTAAAAAGTAATCATGTACCTTAGGGCCAATTGCACCGCTTATCTTCAATTGTGGATTATCTGAACTAGCAAAGATTGTAGACCTTCATGGCCGGCAACTGATGAATAGACATGAGCCATCTCGATAAAAAGAAGAAGACATATTCTTCTAGATTCTAGTGTCTTCCGCTTCGTACAATAGGCGAAAATCGTCAACCGCTAGATGGCGTTGCTGAATCCAAGATGGCTTCACTTTAGGGTGAACAACAAATTTTGGCCATTTGAAGTAATGGTACTAATAGTTCATGTTTTGCATTCTGGAGGACTTGTTGAGTGATAATTACTGTTTAAACGTCTTCAGTTACTTTGTGTGCTAAGGAAGTTACATGTTTGGCTAGTATTACAGCCTCATTTTACTCGTGAGTGTTATAGTTTGAACTACTTCACCTAGCTACATTCCAGATCAAAATGTCTATTATAGAATTGGCAATTCAAGATTAGATGCCAGCGCCAAAGTGTCAAAAATTCGAACCACTCTCGAGTACATTGTTATCATTGTTGTCTTTGAGTTTTTACGGTTTATCTTTGAATATTTTCATTTTGTTTTAGTTTTCAGTTTTTTCGTGTACTATTTTTCATTTCAAGACTCAAGTGAAGTGTTTTCTCCAGGTCGTACAACAGCATCATTTGTTAATACTCATTTTGAAGGAATCTTCTATGTATTAATCACCTTGCAAAAAACATTTATTTTGTGGGCTGGAATGATTCACAATAATCACAATTTCTTTCATTTCCAGGAACACTAAATTTGTCATTCTCTTGGATCACTAGCTAATAACCTACTACTTTTTCATATTGGATTTGATGTGAGTCAAAAGTGATGAAAAATGCCTTAATTGATAATATATGTTTCAGATTATTTCTTTGTAAGAAATAATGCCTGGAATATGGTTGAGTATGCTAGAATACATGGATTACGTGAATGGCAAATAGTCTTCCTTGGTAAAATGACGAGAACAAACTTTCATGAAGTTAGACACCGGTTTTCCTATTTTCAGGAGATATATCCAGGCCCGCCGTCTGTCTATAGACTCTCTTAATCCTAGACTAGTCTGCACTATAACATTTCTTTCATTTTCCCGCGGAAAAAGATGAAAACTTATTCCAGTACTACTTTGCCGTTTTGCCCAAGAGTCACATTGAGGTACACAACAATAATGGTTTGAACTTGAAGCACTCATTTTACATCTGAAAACTAGTAACAGTCAACAGAAACAGAATATCCTGAATATCCACCATATACATGTACAAGATTTTTATTACGTATCATATAATAATAATCACAAAAATATACAAAAACAACGACCAGAATGCACAGAATCATAGGAATTTAAACGTAAACAACGATTTCAATGTACTTATGAATAGTTTCAAAATTTGACACCAGAGGGAGTACTCCTTATGTTGAATTCCCAATTGGAGCTACGTAGTATTCTGGATTACGTGAGAAGCAGAACTAGACCGTTGAAAGAGGGTTAAGCTGTGTTCAAAGCAGGGCATATCATTGCATATGTGGAATGGAAGAGAGTAACCATAAAAAATAAGGAGCTTATGTTTGCGAACATTACCTTTAGTAGATCATCCACATGAAATTAACATATTGCTGGCTGATGAGGGATGGAAATGCCAATGTTCCTGCAAAGCGGGTTTATCTGGGTTCTGCAAACATATTGCAACCCTTATATTATGTTAATAAGTAGGTAATGTCATTTCCTAAATATTATATAGATTTCTGCATGTAATTAGCTTTTTGTGCCAAATAAAGGATCAATATATCAGATTTAATAAAACATGTCACCGATTAGTGTTTCAACAAATGCTTTATTTTTGCTACACAACCTTTTTCTGTACTTAAACGTTGTATAATTCAATACTGAGTATTTTGAAGAATTTTGGATAGAACATAAGGTTTCTTCAAAAGAAAAAGCTGAAGAAATAGGCTGGGTACTCCACTTCCAATGCACCAAACTTGTTTTTCGAAGAGTTGAAGCAATGGATGCCAATAAATCAGTGGAATGAAT
This sequence comes from Zygogramma bicolorata, assembly GCA_032362365.1. NCBI lineage: Eukaryota > Metazoa > Arthropoda > Insecta > Coleoptera > Chrysomelidae > Zygogramma > Zygogramma bicolorata. Next base: position 108,272 of record JAVJAQ010005180.1, read on the forward strand.
CATTGATTTGTAGAGACCAACAACCCTAACGCTGAACTGATATTACTCGACTAACTATTCAATTCTTCAACAAGGTTATCATTTTCAGAAGAAAATTGATAATATCGAGTGATATTAGTTTGGTGTTAGGGTAACTGATCTTACACCAAAGGTTCCAATCGTACCAATCATGAATGAATCATGCTTTTTAAAAAAATGTGTCTAGCCAAGGAGATACAATTTTTTCTTGACGGTTATTCTACTGACTAATTGGGGGATAGTGTGAAAGGATAAAAAACAGACTAGAAAACCATGATTTATTTACATAAATGTAATCATACTTTGCTTTAACTTATATATTAATAGGTAAATATTATATCATAGAGTCTTGAAAATGGCTTCAAAGGGGGAACTGAAACGTCCTCTAAACTTCATTTTCAGACGCTCTAGAAAGTGGAGGCTACTTACAAACATATTTTTAGTAATTGGTTTACTAATTTTCAATATATTTTTCCTCCCGAGACAAAGCTTTATGTCGTTAATGGGGAATTTATGTAGTGAAATAGTACCAGTATTATATAATGAGCACTGATACACCGAGCACATTTTTCTCGATTTTGTAGGAATACTTCAATGAATTCGCTGCATTTTGGTTTGTAAACCACAACAACACTTCATGTATATTTCACTCTTCGCACTTCTGTACTGTATTGAGTTATAAATATTTCCAGATTAATAATTTTAAATCCAACACTCATAAGACTCCATACAATTATTATTTGTTGTTCACCTTCCGGTTAGTTAAAAAAAATATATATAGATGGCGACCACTTCGAAGTTTTAGGCTATTGCGTAGGTAGCGCTGGAAGACGATTTCTGTCTTCGACATGGCGTTTTTTGAGAATCTATTTTACCGCTTGTTATATTTATCTATGTCAAAGAAGATTTACGTATAACGAACAAGAGGCGCATCTCACAAATTCGACAAATACACCCTGATTGCGCATGTCTACCAGCAATGTCGGCATTCGGCAGTCGGTCAGTAATAGAAACAAACAAGTACTGGTGTTTCTTGTCGAATAGTTTACTGGCTTACTGTTTTTTGCGGTAGTCTTGCGTAGTCGCAAGAAAAATAGGGTGGAGGTGTGGAGGTCATCAAAGAAGATTTACGTATAAAGAACGTAAATCTTCTTTGAGGACATGAAATTCCGTAGTGGTGGGGACCACAGGATTAGCGGCTGGGTATACAAGTGTCGCTTCTTGTTCGTTATACGACGTAAATCTTCTTTGTCTATGTTCTAAACACAAACACAGTTTGTAGGTATTGGGTTTGTTGAAATGAGGTGAAAACATCATATATCAGCGTGGTATATAGTCTATATACAATGATATCAGTATAGAACTCTTGTCTATGGGTGAAAATTTATCTACAAAAATGGATGTGATTGTAGATAATGTGAAGAAAGAGGAAATAAGTTTCGAGGATTTTCCTTTTATTTGCCGAATTTGCTTGCTGCGAGGCGATTTAAGACCTTTCAAAGGCGAAGATTATTTGATGGACCTATTCACGAGTATCACGCAAATCGATGTAAGTTTTTCAGAACCTTATCAATTGAGAAAAGGTTAGTTATGCTTATAACTCGACTGTATTCATTTAATTGTTATGTGTTGATGTTATGATATGATTTGAAAATTCCTCCTCTGTACCTGCATTTTATATTTGGTGAACATTGATTTTCATTATTTTGGGTGTGCATAGTCAGCCGACCAAACGTTACATTGACTCAACTTCTTACGACTTTCGAGTCCTGACTTCTGAGTTACGATTGCTGCATGAATTTACCATTTAGTGTTTCAAGTTTTGTTAAATGCAAAATTACATTTTATCCGTATATCGAAAGGAATATGGGTAAAACTTTGGTTACACTGAGCATCTAAATTTCAAAAAAAATGGTTGTAGACTTCATGTATTTCAGCTTCCTCTTCAAAAAATTCAATTAAAATTTTGGTAATACTTCGGTCGCTATGAGCACCTTTTTTTTATTTTATTTTTTGGTAATTATCCGTTAAGCGGGCTCCATCGTGAAATTAAAAAATTTCTGGTGGAACTTACGTATTTCGGCCTCCTGAACAAAAAAGTCTAATAAAGTTTTTGGGGCTCGCGACTAGTTTCGGAGATACGGCCCCCCAAAGACAGGAAATCGGGGTTTTACGCCTGTTTGTTTCTCAGCCAATTTCGCTCGAAATTCGTCCTTCTTCCTATCAGCACAATATACACATTCTATACCACCTTCTTCATAACTTTCCAACAGAATTATAAGCATTTTTCCATTTTTCACAACAAAACTCTAAAAGGTAAATCGTCATAGAAATTCGAGGTTAGCAGAACAAATAAAACAATAGAACGCGCGATGCGCGTTCTATTGTTTTGCTAACCTCGAATTTCTATGATTTACCTTGTAGAGTTTTGTTGTGAAAAATGCTTATAATTCTATTGGAAAGTGATGAAGAAGGTGGTATAGAATGTGTATATTGTGCTGATAGGAAGAAGGATGAATTTCGAGCGGAATTGGCTGAATAAACAAACATAAATGTCAACCCTGAAAACCCCGATTTCCTGTCTTTGGGGGGCCGTATCTCCGAAACTAATCGCGAGCCCCAAAAACTTTATTGGACTTTTTTGTTCAGGATGCCGAAATACGTAAGTTCCACCAAAAATTTTTTAATTTCACGATGGAGCCCGCTTAACGGATAATTACCTATTTTTTTTGTGGAACTTACGTAATTCCGTCTCCTCTATAGAAAATCTGAATGAAATTATCGGCGGTCTCTTATATTTTCGGAGATACAGGGCCTTTCTGGTGTAAAACTTCACAATTTTCCACATCAAATTTCTGGTGTTTGAACACACAAAATTCGTCCTTCTTCTGATCAAACACCACACACTTTCTTGTTTACTCGTTTTCAACATTTTCAAGCAGAAAAAAACCAATAGTTTATAGATATACGATGAAAAAAAGGTCCAGAATATTAAAAAAAAAATATTGTTCATTTCAATATCCTTTTTATTTATATGTAGAAATTATGAATGTGTTGAAAGCAATTAAAATTGGATGGATTTCTGATTTTCTGTAACAGACGTATAATTTGTTCGCTAAATGGCCTTTATATATAAAGAAAAGCAAATCTGACTGTTACAATAAAGGATTCCCACAAACTCATTCTTCAATAGTAGTGGATATAGTGGCCATATCGCACGAAGACTTAGTTTGAGCACGATGTCGTAGGTCAATATTGAAGGATACAAATTAAAAACTACCAAGGAAAAATACTGAAGTCGATCAAAAAAATTCAATGTGGGCCATTCATCGATCATTCGACGGTAATCATCGTTTCGATTTGTCAAATATCTATAATTTGGAATAATTACATCATCGCCAATGAGAATCAATAAGTAAAACAAGTTTTTTCGAAAACGCGAGGAGCAAAAATATGAAACTAAGGTAATTAATTAGCCCAACACTGGATCTTGAATATTATTACTATTTCAAATCTTTGAAAAATGTTGTTATTGTAGAAATGGCTCTGCTGACTTCGCCCGAAGCTAGCAGAGCCACAGTTGTTTTAAAAAAAGTTGATCAAAAAAATTCAATGTTGACCATTCATCGATCATTCGATGGTAATCATCGCTTCGACATGTCAAATTGTCAAATATTTATAGTTTCGATCATTACATCATCGCCTGGGCAAGAAACAATAAATCCTGTTTTTTTCTAAAACGCAATTAATTAGCCGAAAAATATTCCTAAAAAAAATCACTATTTCAAATGGCTGAAAAATGTTTTATTTCAAAAATGGCTTTGCTGAGTTCAACCGAAGCTAAAAAGGCCACAGATTTTTCTGTGATGGAATAAAGTAAAAAAATTTCAAATAGGGTAATAAATTAGCCTAAAATGGACTCTACAATTTGGCCATATCAAATCACTTTTTTTTCGAATTTTGAAATATTTTTATATGAAGGGGAAGAGCAAAAAATTCGGGAATATGACAATGAATTAGCCTAAAATGAGCCCAAAATTGGGTAAGTATTTTTATTCTCTGTGATTGAGGAAATTCGTATCTTACCTTGTGTGGGTATGAAATCATAACGATTCAGTTAACTTGAATATCCTACTAATCTGTTAAGTGAACTATAAAGAAATGAGCATATTTACGGGTGGGGGTAGAATGAATATTTTTCCGTTGTTTCCCTACAAAAAGCAGCATTCAAAAGTATTTGTGCACATCAACAAAGTCTTATCTTTCAACGTGCGTTCCCTAACATGGAAAGAAACCAAAAAAAAACCTCCAGGTGTAAATAAATTATGATCCAATGTTTTATCACTTTTTATTTCTTCAAACTTACTATTGTTTTTGGAAAGACCAACTCTACCAGCCGGTAACAGAAATACTTGTGATAATAATAACAGTGATGTAGCATTTATTGCCCAACAGTTGGTTTAACGGAATGATTTTTTTTAAGGTGCATTCCACGATCGATTTCCCGAAGAATATATGCAATTCATGCGTTAATAAACTAGAAGATATATCATTATCTATTGATATCTGGAAGTATAATAGCAGGCCGAAAAAGGAAGCAATAGAAGACTATAAAGTGGATTTGATGCCTGTTTGCATCATTTGTGCATCTAGAAGCAACCTAATGTCATTTGAAGCGAATGGAAACCTGACCCAGTTATTTCAAAAAATTACCAACATCGATGTGAGTGCTTTGCTATTTTTCATTCTTTTAAAGATGTTCCCAGGGAATCGTTTGAAAACGTGTTTTTCATTTTTCTTATATAACTGCAACCCAGTTTCTGTCATGCTCTTGATTTCCAGTGAAGACCACTTCACTTATCAATTGTTGTTGTTGTTCTAAAATCGTTCGTTTTCGTTAACCAGCTGACGAACGTCAACCCTCAGAAGTCGAAACTTGTGCGAGCAATGGATCAACGAGGCCTTACCTTTTAACGTGCGATTACCCAGCACGGTGGCCCGGCGAGGATTCGAACCCCGGCCTTCCGCTTGATAGGCAGATATGCTAACCACTACACTACCGAGACCACGATTCATCTTGAACTTTCTGAGCATCTACGGGAAAATATATCTAGGAATTTGTGGACGTCTGTGATTAATTGCAAATATGTCGATATTATTGTTGGTTGCAATGTTGTGTAAACTGCGTGGTATGTTGTTGTAGAGGAAAATCATTATTTTAGTAGTACATTGGAAAATTGGGAGGAAAGTTGATGTTTTGTGTCCTGCATGGGCATTCGCTGACAATCCGGGAGTCCGCCAATAAATAAAATGACACAAAAATACCTTGTTCCATAAAGATTACAGATCCAAAAAGTTTCTTACACTACAAGAGAAAGGCAATCCGTCTTGTTGGTGATTCTTCGCTCACAGACTTGCTCACTTCATTGGTGCATCGTAAAATGGTCGGAGACTTGTCTGTTTTCTATAGATATTTTCACGGTCGGTGCTCTTATGAAATGTTATCAATCGTTCCACCCTTGGCAATAGCTACACGAATGACTCGAGTACAGAATTCCCACCCCTTTGTTGTGAGCTTGGATACCTGTCGAACCTCTCTTGCTCAGGGATCTTTTTTCAATAGGACAGCCGAACTTTGGAACTCCTTGCCGAGAGAGGTTTTTTCCTGAGGCTTACAAACTTCAAAAATTCAAAGGGCTTCGTATCTCCTGTCCCTTGAATCGCACAGTGTTCTTTGAACATTACAGGGCTTCCCTTTCTTGTGATTCTGAATATGGAAAAAATTAATTCTTCTGAGGAACCATTCTATCATTTGGCAATTTCTTAACTGGTGTTTCGGAAAATTATTCATCAAAATCTCAAATATTCTGACGGGAAGATCTCATCGCCAAAAAATATTCCATGTTCATTATCCTGCCAGATGCAATATATTCTGAAATTGGTGCCATAAAAATTTTTTCTTCAATATAAAACAATCGATATTGACTTTTACGCAAAATACTTTTACGCAGTTCTTAAGACACGGCCATTTGGGTCGAGTTTCTATATTTTTCATTTCTATTATCTGATAACTGAATGTAAATGTAAAACGAAAAGTGAGCTATCATCGCGAGCAAAAGCAATCGCAGAAAAAAAGCGCGTCAGATTTTCTGAGGGGATGTTAAGTGAACCTAAAAAAAAGCTCTTATATAATAATCTGACGGTTTGGATGTGACTTGCGGCCGTTATTAGAATGTGAAAAAAAATTCGTAATTTTGAAATACACAAGCGCGTCAGATTAAGATATATATGGTTCATCTTTACGCCATAGACGTTGCAGTCTCATAATCTGACAATTTTCTGGAGGGATTCGCCTATTCTGCCAGATTGATTTTTTTTTTTCAATCATTGAACTCAATTTATTGAAAATCTCAGGAAAAAGCATGCAAATAAAAAAAGAGGATTCTCTTTAGTAGAATACTTGCATTTATAAGAGAATAATTATTAGCAATTGAATTTCTAAAATTTTAAAACGTTGGATATTCGTTGTAAACAATATCATGCCACCAATGAGTCTGTGTGATCAACTGTCATGGCAACAGAAACCAGAGTGGGAACGGAGTGAGAGAACAATAGATAGAGAAAGAGTGAGAGAGAAATAGAAATGTGGAGAGGGGAATACAGGCATCACGTAGCTGCACGCATTAAACTTCATCGATGAATTTTTATTATTCCGACTCGTGGAAATCGTCAGATTATATATTTTTTGCAATTCTTGTATTATTCCCTTCAAAATAAAAATAAAATTAGCCACGCTCGAGATGTCGAGATGACGTTTTTTTTACAACTTTGTAGCCCTCCTCCTTTAGGTCACTCTCGAATTGTCAGATTGGTGGAATATACACTTTTCAGGATGTAACTAACTCACCCTACCTTAATCTGACGCGTTCGAGAATTTCAGGTGATCATTTTTTTTACTAATCCGATCCTTTATCCTTGAAGGGCGACCATATATATAGGGCTCATATATGGTGGACGTACTTAACCGGGTACAAGGTATCCCCCTCCCAACCAGCAAAATTGTTTTATAATTTCATGGTGCTGCAACAGTTTTATTGTGTTGTTATTTTATAATTACTTCCAAAATGCTAATAGATTATATTAGAGGACCTGTGAACACAATATAGTTGTAGGCAATAATAGTGTTTTATGAATTTATCATAGAAACGTTAATAAAATAAAATTAAAAAACCGTTACAAAATTGTCACGAAATTATCACAGAAACGTTTTAACAACTAACTTATAGAACATATTTTACTATAAATGTAAATCGTTTTGAAGCAGTTTTATAGCACTTTTCTGCTAGTTTGTTATGATCTTTATAAAACTATTTGAAGCTTATTTTATAACTGCTTCCTGTAGCTTTAATGATATTATTTTATTGGAATGCTTTCAAACACAATTTTGTTTTTATTACCTTATTGTTACATTAATGATAATTTCCCAACTATTTTATAGTATGGTATATTTACTACAATTCTAACATAACAAAATAACTGTTATACAATCAAATTGCTTCCGCGAATGTATATTTGCTGTCGCCAAGAATGAAATGCAGCTTTTAAGAAGAACCAGCTGTCATTGATTTTAGAGGTCAATGAAGTATAATTTGTGAGTTTTATTTGACAAGTGTGTCCGATTAACTTACCTAACGCATGATGTCGTGTAATATTGGTCATTGGAAAAAAATTAAGAAAAGTGGTTCGATTAGACGAAGACTGAAAATGTTACGATAATATGATGTGCAGTGATATGGGCATCTCTGTCGTTAATTTATTTCAAAAACAGGTTCACTTAGGTGAATCAAAAGAATCAACAAACAATATCATACAGTAATAGCTTTAGGCTCAATTCGAAGCGTGGGTATTCCAGTAAAAATATATTTGGAAACTTTTTGAGTCACTCTGTTTATTGAAAATACTAACAAAACACTTCAAAATCCCCCACGTAATACATAGCGTTTACATTTTTTTCTTGCTAAAAACAGGAAAAGCTTAATATAATGATTATAAAATCCGTCGATTTGAGTGTAACACCATGTATATATACCCTAAAACTACTAGCTGAAAGCTCCTTCGAAATTTAGCCTTCATAACCAATGGAAGAAGCTTCCTAGCCAAAACATCCTGATAGATAATACTTATATCCAAACTATGTGAGAAATCCCATGCAATATCTTCATATAATCACTTTTGTAGGAATCTATAGCTTTAAAAGTAGTCCGACTCTGCCGCAATACCATTACTTCCAGAACTCAGTATTTCTTAACAGTTTTATAGGAGTTTTATAGTAGCTGAAATGCGTTAAAATGATTGCTATTGATACCAAATTATTTTATAGAATGACACGCCATTTTAAAATGATAGCAATCTGGAATACCGACATTAAATGAGTTGAAGATATGAAATACCGCAACTATAGTGATATTTACAGCTAAAAATTACATGAATATCATAAGATAATATTATTTAGAACAAACTGAGTTGAGTTTGCGAGTAGAAAATTGATATTTCGACAGTGTAAATTTTTGTATAATCAATATTTTTTCCAAAAAACATCAATAAATGAGTGGCGCGCTTGAATTTTGTTAATAATACGCTATATATATTGTCAATAAAATTTCAATTGCAGTAAAAATATCAATCTTTGGAGCACAAACAATGGCTTTAACAGTTTTATAAGTCCAAAAGGGAAATTATTAAAATGGCTTCAAAGTTACTATTTGTTGGTTTTTTGTTGGTGACATATCTATTATATTTTCCTAGTGTCCAATACAAAATTACTTCTTGCGCCTTTAAGAAAACAGTTTTAACACTTTTTTATTTTATCGGTATCTTTTTAGGCTGCATTATATTTTATAACGCTTACTTGAAACTACTAAAAAACTCTTATGAAATTGTCTCTTAATTATTTTATAAGTATCGCTCAAATATGTTGCAGAAGTGCAGGAAGGGAAGTCTTTACAAAACTACTTTTTAATAGTGTTAGAAAACTTTTCTAGTATCGGTCGAAATGTTTATAAAACTATTTTGTAGTATTTGTAAAAGGCTGTAATTAAGACTATAATGTTATATAAAACGGTGCCAATTTAATTATAATTTAAATTATAGCTGTTTAATAAACAAATTTAAAACATTTCTGAGAGGAATACAGTTTTATAATTTGTTTCTCCGAAACATTTTCGCAACTATTATAAAATATAAAATTGCTAGTTTGGCTGTATATTAATCTGCCGCGCTTTAGTAAATCTCGAAATCCCCGCTTGGGCTCCTCTATTATAGATACTCTTGATTTGTGTCTCGACGTATTCTTACGCCACATATTTAAGTTCATCATTCGATATACTCGCAATGGATCTTTGTTATTTATCAGAGTTAACAAATGAACAACAAAAATTGTAATGGTGAGATTCAAATCCACTTTCATTTCATTGTTCCTGCTACTTTTTGATCTGCTGAAAAGTTTCACCTGAGTATTAATTTGTTATTTTCATTGAATAATATCAGACAGAGAGATGAATAAAACTATTTTGAAGAAATAGTAAACTCACCATTTATATTTGCAGGTGAAAGATGAAATGACCTCAACGACTGGAAATGGCATATGCAGACAATGTCTCGACAAATTGGAAGCTATATCATCATTCATCCGCTTGTCGCTCTTCAATGATAAAGAACTTGAATCTGCTGTTGGAAGACAAAAATATCTGAAGTGTGAAAGTTATTCAGACGCGATTGATATCAATTCATCTACCAGTAATGGTTTGGAATTAGAAGATGTTGCTGACAATAATGAAGTAATAGAAAAAAATCAATTTGAGAAAACTATATATGATGAAATTGAGGAAGAAAAAGAAAACATTGATATAAAGGAACACATTTTTGACAGCGATTTTTCAAATTTAGTTTCGAAAACTCAACGAACTGAATTGGCGTCCCCTTCTTCAAAATTCACTAGAAACTTGTTTCCGAAGCAGAATTCCCTCTATATCGCTGTAGAAAGATTCTCCCTGTGCGATTGGTCCACCAAAAATTCAACTCATAAGAGCGATTCGAGACGGCAAATGCTCACAAACACAATTGAAAAGTTCAAATGTGACTTGTGCTGCAAGAGATTTATTCGTAAAAGTCCTTTGCAATCTCATTTGCTCATTTGCATTGGTGTAAAGCCATTCAAGTGTGATTGCTGTGAAAGAAGTTTCAATAAAAATTGTGAGTTGAAAAATCATAAGCGAACTCACACTGGAAAAAAGCTATTGAAGTGTGATATCTGTGACAAGAGTTTTAGACAAAAAGGCAATTTGAAAACTCATATGATAACTCACACAGGAGAAAAGCCATTCAAATGTGATTGCTGCGAAAAAAGTTTCGGTCTAAAACAGCATCTGAAAATACATTTGCGAACCCACACTGGAGAAAAGCCAGAAAAGCCATTCGAATGTGATTGCTGCCAAAAAAAATTCAATCAAAAATATGATTTGAAAATACATCTGCGAACCCACACTGGAGAGAAGCCATTCAAATGTGATTGCTGTGAAAAAAGTTTCAGTCTAAAACATCATCTGAAAATACATTTGCAAACCCACACTGGAGAAAAGCCAGAAAAGCCATTCGAATGTGATTGCTGCCAAAAAAAATTCAGTCGAAAATGGGAGTTGATAACACATTTACGAACTCACACTGGCGAAAAGCCATTCAAGTGTGATATCTGTGAAAAGAGTTTCAGTCGAGGAAGCAGTTTGCAAACTCATATGCTAAGTCACACTGGGGAAAAGCCGTTCAAATGTGATTGCTGCCAAAAAAAATTTAATCAAAAATATCATTTGAAAATACATCTGCGAACCCACAGTGGAGAAAAGCCATTCAAGTGTGATATCTGTGAAAAGAGTTTTAGTCAAAGGGGGAATTTGCAAGCTCATATGGTAATTCACACTGGAGAAAAGTTATTCAAGTGTGATACCTGTGACGAGAGTTTCAGTCGAGGGTGCACCTTGCAAAATCATATGCTAACTCACACTGGAGAGAAGCCATTCAAATGTGATTGCTGCGAAAAAAGTTTCACTCGAAGTGTGGGCTTGAAAGAACATTTACGAAAGCATACTGGAGAAAAGCCATTCAAGTGTGATATCTGTCACAAGAGTTTCAGTCAAGGGAGCACTTTGCGAACTCATATGCTCATCCACACCTGAGAAAAGCCATTCGAGTGTGATAGCTGTGACAAGAGTTTTCGTCAAAGGGGAAATTTGCAAACTCATATGCTAACTCACACTGGAGAAAAGCCATTTAAATGTGATTGCTGCGAAAAAAGTTTCACTCGAAGTGTGGGCTTGAAAGAACATTTACGAAAGCATACTGGAGAAAAGCCATTCAAGTGTGATATCTGTCACAAGAGTTTCAGTCAAGGGAGCACTTTGCTAACTCATATGCTCATCCACACCGGAGAAAAGCCATTCGAGTGTGATAGCTGTGACAAGAGTTTTCGTCAAAGGGGAAATTTGCAAACTCATATGCTAACTCACACTGGAGAAAAGCCATTTAAATGTGATTTCTGCGATGAAAGTTTCACTCAAAAATGGGTTTTGCAAACTCACATGCTAACTCACACTGGAGAAAAGCCATTCAATTGTGATTGCTGCGGTAAAAAATTTGCACGAATACAGACTTTGAAAAGGCATATGCTCATTCACACTAGACAAAAACCATTTGAGTGAGATATCTGTGACCAGAGTTTTAGTGAAAGGTGCAATTTGCGAACTCATTTGCTTACTCACCCTGGAGAAAGCCATCCCAATGTTAATGCTGCAAAAATAGTTTAAATCGAAGCGGATTTGATATACATTTGCAAACCCACACTGGAGAATGGTTGAATTGACCAGCAGATTGTAATGTTGTCGAGAGTGATTAGTAGAAACTGGGCTGATGCTTTCTTTTGGCTACTTTTTTTAGTTGTCCAAGAACGGTTGTTAGTTTCAACTTCATATATTATGAGAAAAACGAGGTTTTCAGTTTTGTTGGGTTTGTTGAGAAAACAATACTCAACGGGTTGTTATATGATAAACCTGACTTGAGATCAGTGTTGTTATGATGGTCAATATTTGGATTGATAAATAATGATTCAAAGACTCGTTCAGTATTTATTTTTCATTTTTAGCTTGTATGACTCAAGCACACTCAAGACTTTTTGACACAAGAGATAGTCTGAGAGAGTTGACTTGACAGATGACATACATTTTCATATAACCTTTTCAATGTTACCAACTATGACTAAAAATATTCAAACAGAGTTGAAATTTGTACGAAGTAATGTCCCTCAGGGTCTTACATCGTAACCTGCGATTCCCGCACGGGAAAAATTTATCCTTGCGATAAGACGTGAATGTATTGCTGAAGATGTCTTGAAACCCTGATCTATCAATTGATTCGACATTGTTTAAAATTTTCGGGAGAAAAACAATCGATAAGTAGGAATGCGGCACTGAAAGAATCTTGTTTCATTCAAAACGTTTTTGTCTGAAAATCGAGTAAGCATTTTTCGACAAGCTTATCTCAATTTTTTTTGGATAAATTGAAGCAGCAGGGATTCTGGACATCTTAGTTGTGGTAACACATTGCTGTTTACGCATAGTGATCCAGGGTACCTATATCATGAATCATTTTCGAACAACATCACATATATACCAAACTGAGACTCTTTTAAATCCTCAGCCTTGCCTCACACGTTACTAATTTTTTTTATCAGAAAACAGGAATTTCCACAGCCGGTAAAAGAAAGTTATTGATTTTAAGGAGTTTTCAGGTCACATAAAATAACGTACTTACTAACTACTTTTGTGGTTCTCAATGATGAAAACGATTTAACATTCAAGAGTTTTTGGAACGTAGAAAATATCGATAAAGTCTGTTAAAAAGAAAACCTTATTTTATGACAGTTTTGACAGTTTTTGTTGAGGTTAGCAAGTGATAAGTGGTATAAAATAGTGTGGAAATAAAATCAGAAGGCAGTTTATCACGAGTTGAGTTGCCCGAAAATATTCTACTAACCTCTTGACAATGGAGGATGTTTTCACGGTGATTTTCCTTGGAAAGTTTGTAAGATATTTAAATGCTGATTATCTGCCTTGTATAAGTCCTGTGTTTGCACCTAGGGTTTTCAATACTATTACAAGATACTCTAAAGCACACAATATCAATAAGGAACAACATTGCCGAAAATTTCAAAATCACTTTTAGGTATTCAACCAACAAAATAATTCAACTAGGTAAAACTTCATTTAGGAATCTTCTTCCCAATTAGTTCAGTCAAATTTTCGTTATTGAAGGATACAAAATCGCTTTATATCGGAAAAAACATTGTTTGGCCCATAGGCGGGTCAATACTAGTGACTAAAGGATAACCAGTCTGCAGAAAACTTATATAGAAACATTCAGAACTTGTAAAAAATGTACCAGTAAATTGAAAATATAAAACCGTAATATTTGAACGATTAACCGTACCAGTTGTATCTCTATAAGTTTCTTGGTGAGAATTACATCTGGCCACCCCTCTTGAAAGATGTTTTCACATGTCAGAACTTCAAAAAAACAAAATCAAAATGCGGACGCCATTTTTTCAATCCGATTATTGCCATCATAGTATTTTTTTTTATTTCTTCCCTGTGTCTCTTTTGTAGAGATGTAAAACACTTCGAATACAGATTCAGAGAGAAGACATCACTTTTTTTTCAAAAAAAAATCCCCTAGAATATCACATGTATCTGAGTCTCGAACATATATTATACAAGCATATTATGCATTAACGGCTGCATCCTTATCGTATCCTGTTCAACATTGTAGTGTTGTTTTCATCATTATCTTGCGTCACTTATGTCTCCCTTTCTGAATTTGATTCGCCGTAACGATACGCTCACAAACTTATCAATCTAAATCAATATGGTACCTAGGTACACCAAGGGGAAAACGAGAATAGAAACGTCGATAAATACTATAATATGAAACGTGACTGAATTGGTGATGATAATTAGAATCAACAGAAAGAAAGTCGTTTTTTAGCAAATTGACCTAAAATCATTTTTTGGGGTTTCTCTCTCCTGGAGAAGAAACAGCTTCAAATCCTTATAATATGTTTCAAGTATATTTGCCACAATACATAACTGTAATATCATAAAGGAGCAAAATTGACAGACTATTCTGTCAGTTACGTATCGAATCTTTATACATTTGGATATTAAATTGAAAATATTGTTACTATTTGTCCTTGCGGGTTCGTTGATTAAAACCCCAAACAACACTTCACCACCTTTATTACAAATCTTTGTCACAATAAAATACAATCACTCAAACTGCCCCGCTAACTTTCCAACCCTCGGCACTAAAACTCGCTGTAATAGAAATTCTCTACTTCGACTTCTGCACTTAGCAACAGCGGCGGCCTTACCCATTGCGAGGCTCCGGGCGGCAGGCCCTTTGCGAGGCCCTTTGCTCTTCGTAAAATGTATGTGATGCGAAAGTAGGTCTGGTTGTTTGGTTTAGGTATTAGTCATGTTGACGAGAAATGCTAAAGTTATACAAATGAATAAAATTTGAGTTTTAAAATATTTACCAAATTTACAAATACAGAGTTGATATAAATTTTAAAATTGATGTTTGCGGCTTTTCCTAAGACTAAAATCTTTAATTGAAGCACAATAATCCAACGAATGAGCAACTTCATTTTCCATTGAAAGAATAGCAAGGGCTGAAAGCCGATCTTGTGTCATCGAATTCCTCAAATATGTTTTAATAATTTTAAGCCTCGAAAAACTCCTTTCAGCAGACGCAACTGTCACAGGTGTGGTGGCAATAATTCTCAGGACTATTTCGATAGTGGGGTAAACTTCAGTTGATTTCTATTATGTATTTCAGCACTGAGATAGTATCGCCGTTTCCTTCATACACACGCATGAACATAATCAGTTCTTCGTACAATTCATGTCCATCAATATCAACATGATTCTCCTACTGTCATAGATATTTGCAAGTCGCTGCATTGCTTCAAAAGTTCACAATCACTAATTTCCTTTGATATTTTTATATTATACATGAAACCAAATATGCTCTCATGATGTTAAGTGCCTCAAACCTAGGATGACAGCTTGCGCGCACATTGTCGACAATGACATACAAATAGTTTATTTTGAAAATATCTTCCGCATTCAATTCATGACCTTGCTCTTCTCCTTCATAATTAAAATGCCTTACGTCGTCTTCAGACTTCTTTGAACTGCCTGTCCCATGATGTGGAAGGAATGTTTTCACTTGCATCAGGATTAGAGTCACTTTCAGTCAATAAATGTTTCATAGAGGTTTCTTGTTCATCACTTTTTATATATTTATATAATTTTATTGTACCTGCTTTCTTTTGATAGCTCGTTTCCTTTTTGAACTACCTGACTCAAATTTTCTACCGGCATCACGATCACGCGAACTCATTTCGTAAATCACACAGTTTTTAACACTTTTTCGGCTCACTCAATACTTCAAATACTGTAATTTACACTTTTCCAGCTCACTCAATACTTCAAATACTGTAATTTACACTTTTCCAGCTCACTCAATATTTTAAACACTATAAGAACGTTATAATATTACGGAATTAATATGTACGATGCGTACCTAATGACTTTTTAACTCTTATTGAAAGCAAAATATTTCCAAGATGACAAAAGTTGACGAACGAAATAAAACGCGGGGATTCCCCGAGCGATAGAAGAGCCAACATCTAGCGGACTTCTCATGTAGCGTCTGGTCACAGGGTACCTAAATCATACAGAGTCCAAGCTTCCCTAGCTTAACTAGGCCTAAGCGCGGGATATTTAAAATTTGAATGCGATACAAGCGATACAGGAAGACTGAAGACTTCGAAGCTCTCTTACTATAGTGGCTGAATTTTTATTGTATCTAACCTCCTAGCTCGTAACAATAATTAAGGATCAAAATTAAAAGTTTCAAATTAAAAAAATCTATATTTTTTAAAATTTGTTTGGGTGGGTTGTGGCGCGAGGCCCCAGGCGATTGCCCTGTTCGCTACCCCCTAAGGCCGCCGCTGCTTAGCAATACCAAAGCTCTCTCCTATAAAACTCTACGCCTCTCCACTGAGCTAGAAACTCTGGTTCTATCTTAATAACTATATGCGATTAACTAACTCCTCCTCGATGAAGAGTCTCGTTTTATACTTGCGTACGCCTATGGAGAATCTTCGAGTCAAATCTCGGTGATCGAACATTCCACGCATGATGAGAGTTCCTGGAAAATGGGCGTTCTCTTTTCGACCCCTCATTCCTTTCATTTCTGATCAACAGAAAGCAAGGAGCCCCTAAAACTTAGACCTAAAACACGGAGAAGCTTTCATAAAAAATTTCAAAGACATCCTAACAGTCCACACGACTTCATTATATACAAGGTGAATCTTCAGTCACTAAGAACACGATGAAAAATAACAAAGCCTAAATTGATCAAGAAAATTTAAAGAAGGGGGTAAAGAAACACTTCTTTCCGAATTTATATAAATGGTTACAAGCAGCTGTAGTTCTTCCGGTGAGCTAGGCTAGCTGTGAGCGAGCGACGATGTACAAGGAGCGATTCTCGAATCTACCTTTTCTTAATAAAGAGAATGATTTCAATCAAAAAAGAAGTTACAGCAGATGATGTTCTGAATGTTTTTGAAAAGAAAATTAAAATTGCTGTTTTCACGCTTTTTAACACCATATTGTAAATATGGTTTCCAATGTCCGTTAGGAGAAGCAACTTCTCCCACATTCTCATTCCACTTTTTAACATGTGAAAAGATTCATAGTTTTCGGTTAAAGTTTCATATAATGTTTTTATATAAGTTCTTCGAAAAAGCAAACAAACACTTCCTCAAACCTCCCTTCTCTTTGAAAAGTAATCATGTACCTTAGGGCCAATTGCACCGCTTATCTTCAATTGTGGATTATCTGAACTAGCAAAGATTGTAGACCTTCATGGCCGGCAACTGATGAATAGACAATAGACATGAGCCATCTCGATAAAAGGAAGAAGACATATTCTTCTAGATTCTAGTGTCTTCCGCTTCGTACAATAGGCGAAAATCGTCAACCGCTGGACTGGATGGCGTTGCTAAATCCAAGATGGCTTCACTTTAGGGTGAACAACAAATTTTGGCCATTTGAAGTAATGGTACTAATAGTTCATGTTTTGCATTCTGGAGGACTTGTTGAGTGATAATTACTGTTTAAACGTCTTCAGTTTGTGTGCTAAGGAAGTTACATGTTTGGCTAGTATTACAGCCTCATTTTACTCGTGAGTGTTATAGTTTGAACTACTTCACCTAGCTACATTCCAGATCAAAATGTCTATTATAGAATTGGCAATTCAAGATTAGATGCCAGCGCCAAAGTGTCAAAAATTCGAACCACTCTCGAGTACATTGTTATCATTGTTGTCTTTGGGTTTTTACGGTTTATCTTTGAATATTTTCATTTTGTTTTAGTTTTCAGTTTTTTCGTGTACTATTTTTCATTTCAAGACTCAAGTGAAGTGTTTTCTCCAGGTCGTACAACAGCATCATTTGTTAATACTCATTTTGAAGGAATCTTCTATGTATTAATCACCTTGCAAAAAACATTTATTTTGTGGGCTGGAATGATTCACAATAATCACAATTTCTTTCATTTCCAGGAACACTAAATTTGTCATTCTCTTGGATCACTAGCTAATAACCTACTACTTTTTCATATTGGATTTGATGTGAGTCAAAAGTGATGAAAAATGCCTTAATTGATAATATATGTTTCAGATTATTTCTTTGTAAGAAATAATGCCTGGAATATGGTTGAGTATGCTAGAATACATGGATTACGTGAATAGCAAATAGTCTTCCTTGGTAAAATGACGAGAACAAACTTTCATGAAGTTAGACACCGGTTTTCCTATTTTCAGGAGATATATCCAGGCCCGCCGTCTGTCTATAGACTCTCTTAATCCTAGACTAGTCTGCACTATAACATTTCTTTCATTTTCCCGCGGAAAAAGATGAAAACTTATTCCAGTACTACTTTGCCGTTTTGCCCAAGAGTCACATTGAGATACACAACAATAATGGTTTGAACTTGAAGCACTCATTTTACATCTGAAAACTAGTAACAGTCAACAGAAACAGAATATCCTGAATATCCACCATATACATGTACAAGATTTTTATTACGTATCATATAATAATAATCACAAAAATATACAAAAACAACGACCAGAATGCACAGAATCATAGGAATTTAAACGTAAACAACGATTTCAATGTACTTATGAATAGTTTCAGAATTTGACACCAGAGGGAGTACTCCTTATGTTGAATTCCCAATTGGAGCTACGTAGTATTCTGGATTACGTGAGAAGCAGAACTAGACCGTTGAAAGAGGGTTAAGCTGTGTTCAAAGCAGGGCATATCATTGCATATGTGGAATGGAAGAGAGTAACCATAAAAAATAAGGAGCTTATGTTTGCGAACATTACCTTTAGTAGATCATCCACATGAAATTAACATATTGCTGGCTGATGAGGGATGGAAATGCCAATGTTCCTGCAAAGCGGGTTTATCTGGGTTCTGCAAACATATTGCAACCCTTATATTATGTTAATAAGTAGGTAATGTCATTTCCTAAATATTATATAGATTTCTGCATGTAATTAGCTTTTTGTGCCAAATAAAGGATCAATATATCAGATTTAATAAAACATGTCACCGATTAGTGTTTCAACAAATGCTTTATTTTTGCTACACAACCTTTTTCTGTACTTAAACGTTGTATAATTCAATACTGAGTATTTTGAAGAATTTTGGATAGAACATAAGGTTTCTTCAAAAGAAAAAGCTGAAGAAATAGGCTGGGTACTCCACTTCCAATGCACCAAACTTGTTTTTCGAAGAGTTGAAGCAATGGATGCCAATAAATCAGTGGAATGAATCATTGATTTGTAGAGATCAACAACCCTAACGCTGAACTGATATTACTCGACTAACTATTCAATTCTTCAACAAGGTTATCATTTTCAGAAGAAAATTGATAATATCAAGTGATATTAGTTTGGTGTTAGGGTAACTGATCTTACACCAAAGGTTCCAATCTTACCAATCATGAATGAATCATGCTTTTTAAAAAAATGTGTCTAGCCAAGGAGATACAATTTTTTCTTGACGGTTATTCTACTGACTAATTGGGGGATAGTGTGAAAGGATAAAAAACAGACTAGAAAGCTATAATTTATTTACATAAATGTAATCATACTTTGCTTTAACTATATATTAATAAATATTATATTATGGTCTTGAAAATCTTCAAAGTGGGAACTGAAACGTCCACTAAACTATTTTCAGACGCTCTAGAAAGTGGAGGCTACTTACAAACATATTTTTAGTAATTGGTTTACTAATTTTCAATATATTTTTCCTCCCGAGACAAAGCTTTATGTCGTTAATGGGGAATTTATGTAGTGAAATAGTACCAGTATTATATAATGAGCACTGATACACCGATCACATTTTTCTCGATTTTGTAGGAATACTTCAATGAATTCGCTGCATTTTGGTTTGTAAACCACAACAACACTTCATGTATATTTCGCACTTCTGTACTGTATTGAGTTATAAATATTTCCAGATTAATAATTTTAAATCCAACACTCATAAGGCTGGATTCAGACAGATCCGAAATTCGATCGTACGACGATCAGATAGCTTTCTGATTGGTCTAAATTTAAATTTAGACCAATCAGAAAGCTATCTGATCGTCGTACGATCAGATTTCGGATCTGTCTGAATCCAGCCTAAGACTCCATACAATTATTATTTGTTGTTCACCTTCCGGTTAGTTAAAAAAATATATATATAGATGGCGACCACTTCGAAGTTTTAGGCTATTGCGTAGGTAGCGCTGGAAGACGATTTCTGTCTTCGACATGGCGTTTTTTGAGAATCTATTTTACCGCTTGTTATATTTATCTATGTCAAAGAAGATTTACGTATAACGAACAAGAGGCGCATCTCACAAATTCGACAAATACACCCTGATTGCGCATGTCTACCAGCAATGTCGGCATTCGGCAGTCGGTCAGTAATAGAAACAAACAAGTACTGGTGTTTCTTGTCGAATAGTTTACTGGCTTACTGTTTTTTGCGGTAGTCTTGCGTAGTCGCAAGAAAAATAGGGTGGAGGTGTGGAGGTCATCAAAGAAGATTTACGTATAAAGAACGTAAATCTTCTTTGAGGACATGAAATTCCGTAGTGGTGGGGACCACAGGATTAGCGGCTGGGTATACAAGTGTCGCTTCTTGTTCGTTATACGACGTAAATCTTCTTTGTCTATGTTCTAAACACAAACACAGTTTGTAGGTATTGGGTTTGTTGAAATGAGGTGAAAACATCATATATCAGCGTGGTATATAGTCTATATACAATGATATCAGTATAGAACTCTTGTCTATGGGTGAAAATTTATCTACAAAAATGGATGTGATTGTAGATAATGTGAAGAAAGAGGAAATAAGTTTCGAGGATTTTCCTTTTATTTGCCGAATTTGCTTGCTGCGAGGCGATTTAAGACCTTTCAAAGGCGAAGATTATTTGATGGACCTATTCACGAGTATCACGCAAATCGATGTAAGTTTTTCAGAACCTTATCAATTGAGAAAAGGTTAGTTATGCTTATAACTCGACTGTATTCATTTCATTGTTATGTGTTGATGTTATGATATGATTTGAAAATTCCTCCTCTGTACCTGCATTTTATATTTGGTGAACATTGATTTTCATTATTTTGGGAGTGCATAGTCAGCCGACCAAACGTTACATTGACTCGACTTCTTACGACTTTCGAGTCCTGACTTCTGAGTTACGATTGCTGCATGAATTCACCATTTAGTGTTTCAAGTTTTGTTAAATGCAAAATTATATTTTATCCGTATATCGAAAGGAATATGGGTATAACTTTGGTTACACTGAGCATCTAAATTTCAAAAAAAATGGTTGTGGACTTCATGTTTTTCGGTTTCCTTTTCAAAAAATTCAATTAAAATTTTGGTAATACTTCGGTCGCTATGAGCACCTTTTTTTTATTTTTTTTTTGTGGAAGTTACGTAATTCTGTCTCCTTTATAGAAAATCTGAATGAAATTATCGGCGGTCTCTTATTTTCGGTGACACAGGGCCTTTTTGGTGTAAAACTTCACAATTTTCCACATCAAATTTCTGGTGTTTGAACACACAAAATTCGTCCTTCTTCTGATCAAACACCACACGCTCTCTTGTTTACTCGTTTTCAACATTTTCAAGCAGAAAAAAACAATAGTTTATAGATATACGATGAAAAAAAGGTCCAGAATATTAAAAAAAAATTATTGTTCATTTCAATATCCTTTTTATTTATACGTAGAAATTAAGAATGTGTTGAAAGCAATTAAAATTAGATAGATTTCTGATTTTCTGTAACAAACGTATAATTTGTTCGCTAAATGGCCTTTATATATAAAGAAAAGCAAATCTGACTGTTACAATAAAGGATTCCCACAAACTCATTCTTCAATAGTACTGGATATAGTGGCCATATCGCACGAAGACTTAGTTTGAGCACGATGTCGTAGGTCAATATTGAAAGATACAAATAAAAAACTACCAAGAAAAAATACCAAGTTGATCAAAAAAATTCAGTGTGGGCCATTCATCGATCATTCGACAGTAATCATCGTTTCGATTTGTCAAATATCTATAATTTGGAATAATTACATCATCGCCAATGAGAATCAATAAGTAAAACAAGTTTTTTCGAAAACGCGAGGAGCAGAAATATGAAACTAAGGTAATTAATTAGCCCAACACTGGATCTTGAATATTACTATTTCAAATCTTTGAAAAATGTTGTTATTGTAGAAATGGCTCTGCTGACTTCGCCCGAAGCTAGCAGAGCCACAGTTGTTTTAAAAAAAGTTGTTCAAAAAAATTCAATGTTGACCATTCATCGATCATTCGATGGTAATCATCGCTTCGACATGTCAAATTGTCAAATATTTATAGTTTCGATCATTACATCATCGCCTGGGCAAGAAACAATAAATCCTGTTTTTTTCTAAAACGCAATTAATTAGCCGAAAAATATTCCTAAAAAAATCACTATTTCAAATGGCTGAAAAATGTTTTATTTCAAAAATGACTTTGCTGAGTTCAACCGAAGCTAAAAAGGCCACAGATTTTTCTGTGATGGAATAAAGTAAAAAAATTTCAAATAGGGTAATAAATTAGCCTAAAATGGACTCTACAATTTGGCCATATCAAATCACTTTTTTTTCGAATTTTGAAATATTTTTATATGAAGGGGGAGTGCAAAAAATTCGGGAATATGACAATGAATTAGCCTAAAATGAGCCCAAAATTGGGTAAGTATTTTTGTTCTCTGTGATTGAGGAAATTCGTATCTTACCTTGTGTGGGTATGAAATCATAACGATTCAGTTAACTTGAATATCCTATTAATCTGTTAAGTGAACTATAAAGAAATGAGCATATTTACGGGTGGGGGTAGAATGAATATTTTTCCGTTGTTTCCCTACAAAAAGCAGCATTCAAAAGTATTTGTGCACATCAACAAAGTCTTATCTTTCAACGTGCGTTCCCTAACATGGAAAGAAACCAAAAAAAAAACCTTCAGGTGTAAATAAATTATGATCCAATGTTTTATCACTTTTTATTTCTTCAAACTTACTATTGTTTTTGGAAAGACCAACTCTACCAGCCGGTAACAGAAATACTTGTGATAATAATAACAGTGATGTAGCATTTATTGCCCAACAGTTGGTTTAACGGAATGAATTTTTTTAAGGTGCATTCCACGATCGATTTCCCGAAGAATATATGCAATTCATGCGTTAATAAACTAGAAGATATATCATTATCTATTGATATCTGGAAGTATAATAGCAGGCCGAAAAAGGAAGCAATAGAAGACTATAAAGTGGATTTGATGCCTGTTTGCATCATTTGTGCATCTAGAAGCAACCTAATGTCATTTGAAGCGAATGGAAACCTGACCCAGTTATTTCAAAAAATTACCAACATCGATGTGAGTGCTTTGCTATTTTTCATTCTTTTAAAGATGTTCCCAGGGAATCGTTTGAAAACGTTTTTCATTTTTCTTATATAACTGCAACCCAGTTTCTGTCATGCTCTTGATTTCCATTGAAGACCACTTCACTTATCAATTGTTGTTGTTGTTCTAAAATCGTTCGTTTTCGTTAACCAGCTGACGAACGTCAACCCTCA
>JAVJAQ010005182.1:0-26191 GCA_032362365.1 Zygogramma bicolorata
CCACTTCGTTTTATACAGGGGCGGTCCAGCAAGCTTTTCAGGTGATGAGAGGTTTTTGTGACCCTGCTCTGATATTCAATCGTTTATTAATCAGCAATGGGCATGGCCTAGCTCTTCAGGTTGACTGACAGTAATTCGATATCTGAAGTTAAGCAACGCCGAGCGCGGTTAGTACTTGTATGGGTGACCATACAGGGAAATACCGTGTCGAAAGCCCGTACAGCTGCAGCGAAGTAGCATATCATAGCTCGCAGACAATATATCAATGAGCACAAGATATATTGAGGATATGCCGTCTTTCGGAGGGGACGTTAAGCCGTCGGTCCCGAGTTCATGGATGTTGGTCTCGTTAAAGAGTAAATAGAATTGCTATGAGGAGAACGAGTTACATACATCCTCTATATGTGGCCTAGGGCCGTCCCTGGTTACATTCTAACTGCTTCGTGAACATCTGGAAGGTTTCGAAAATAAAACGGCTCATATAACAATAACCCGGCAAGATTATAATATCAAATTTCTAGAAATACTTATTTATAATGCTAGATTATGATGCATCATCTCCGAGTATAATGAATTAATTGGTTGGATGCACAATTTGAGTGCAGAATCCAATATATCAGATTTTGACAATATAGTTGGATAGGTACAACCAAAAAAATTTTAGACGCTTGAATATCATCGGAAACAATCTTTTTTTTTCAATGATATCTATCTATTCATTTGGTAATACCTAATCGTGTATACTTAGAAAGTTATTAGGAGAAATACTTATACTAATACTTACTGACTAAATGAAAAGAAAAGAAATACTTTTCTAATTGATGTTGTTATTGAAAAGTACCATTTCATACATTTGTGGACGTTCAAACGGAAGTTCTATTTTCAATTTTCTTCCTTTTCTTCATCATCGTCATCCAGTTGCTGTAAAATTTAACACACCTCTGTTTTCTCGTCTTCAACATTTGTCTGGAGTTGTTCGAGGATTTCTGGTTTAAAAGTACCGTCTTTTTTGCATCCACATCGCGATCTGTAACCGTTCTTGTAGTTACAGAATATTGTGTTGAGCAATTCCTCCGGAGCTAGTGGATTCATGGTCATAACAGGTTCAGGAATTCGTCACGCATTATCCAACCTCAACTCTGGAGTTCTAATTCATGTCCTAACCAAGTCTGAAATTGATTAAAAACACGGTTGAAGTGTTGGTAAACTGCTGCACTCGGTGGAACATTTGATAACTGCACAGGTTTATTCAGTTTTGTTTATTACATGAAATAAAGATCAGTAAACTTGATGATGGTATATTGGTAGAGCAGTTATCGACCTTTAACAACACCAGAAAACGAACACAATGAATATTTTCAGGTTGTAATGTATTTACTGCATCTTCAGAGGTAGCAGCCCAGCTGAGATATTTTGGTTTAACCGCTTGATCACTAGATTTGGATATGAAAAAGAGTCGTTCAAAAGACATTACCAATCTCTATCAGTAGCAGAGAAGACTATGCATTCAAATAACGAGTCTTTAATCAATGACGTGAACTTAGGTTGCGAGGCCAATTCTAGCACTTTATTTTCACCTTTTCGGGGTAGAATTACACATGATATCACGGAAGAGTATATCAATTCTGATTTCATTTTGCCAATTTAATTGAATACTATAAAATACACATGTTTTCTATAATATTGTTACGATATTTCCTTGGGCTCGATGATTAAAACTCCAAACAACACTAAACTACTTTTATTATAACTCTTTGTCACAACACAATACAATACGATCACTTAAACTACTCCGCTAACTTTTCAACGCTCTATACTAAACACTCTGAAAAACTCTTATAGAAACTCTCTGTTATACAAATTCTACACTTCAACTCCTGCACTTAGCAATAACAGAGCTCTCTCCACTTAGCTCCACTTATCTCTGAATAAAATTTCCGAATAACTAACTCTGCCCGCGACGAAGTCTCTCCCCTATATATACCTGCATACACCTTTGGAGAATCTTGGCGAATTCTCCACAAGCGGTTTACGGGTTCTTGGGAAATGACGTTCGCTACTACGCGATCCCTCATCTGCGTTTACGATCTCGTCAGGACCGGCGCTAGGAGAGCGCTAGTATATTCGTAACAATATAATACTTTGTCTAACCGACCCGTGCCCCCTTTTTGGGCGTTAATTATTTTTATCACGCAATATGTTGTGTACTTCTTAGTGCTAAGTTTCATCAGGTTCATCACAGCTCTGTCTTCTGGGCGCACTCGAAAGAGCGATTGAGAGAAGTCGAAAATCATATAAACCCCTTTTTTACCCCGTTAGGCGATGAATTTCCATGAAATACGAATCACGTCTTCCATGAATATGTTGAAGAGAATATTTCTGCGAAATTTTGAGTGGATTTGACCTAGAAATCACTTTGTCTCATACAAACTTTGACCCCTCTTTTCACCCCCTTGGGGGTGGAATTCAAACGTCATACAAAAAAGACACCCTCCAAGTTTCAGATCTTTACGAAGAGCGGTTTAAGCTGTGCGTTGAACTGTCAGTCATTCAGAACAAAGCATTTTATGTGCTAGCTATAAAGAACCACGGACTTTTTTGTAGAACTGATAGAAACCAATATTTTAGTGAGCATTACACCGTTTTAAAGCATCTCGCTCAGTTTTCTCCTACTAGATTTACATATACAATTATTTTTCACTCAGTTTTTTGTTGAATCTTAATTGAAGAATTTTCAAAATCGGATCAGTATTCCCGTAGATTACCCCCTACGAACAGACAAACAAAGTCAGAAACAAATCTCTTCATAATATTAGTATGAGGAGTATAGATATATATTTTTTCATGGGTTTATGAGTATGAGTTAAGATATGATTGGATTTCGAATCTGATAAATGCACCGTGGCGTATATTTCATGAAAGAACTGCTAACGATTTCAAAATATCCCTGCCACTTGAAGAATTGCCAAATATCGCGGAAGTGAATCGATCTTGAATTTTCAGACGCCGCCATGGAAAAACCTTGATTCACTTCTTTTTTGAACCTTCAATTCCGCAACGAAAAACCTACAAAACTTAGTGGGAAAATATATATTTCATTAGAAAGTTACGTTATTTCGGCAAAACAAATATTGTCATAATTGAGGCATGCTCCAATATATATATATATATATATATATATATATATATATATATATATATATATATATATATATATATATATATATATATATGAATAATTGGGTGATCTTACTAATATGTAAAGAACGTTTTTCTTCATTTATGTATTCTTTTTTTTGTAGTTGTCCTGAGGAAGGAAATAAATATTTTCCGAAAGCTTGACAAAATGACAAAGAGTTTACTTTAAGACCAGTACAAGACTGCAACTCCAAGATTTATTATTTTTATGTATATATATGTATATATATATATATATATATATATATATATATATATATATATATATATATACGTGTAATGGAGGGTTGAGATATACTATATTACAAGTGTGTACAGTCTATGATATTCCTGTAGCAAACAGCAGAATACCTCGTAACTATTAATTTTGTTATGAAGTTCACATCTTGCTTGAAAAGATCTTTGCCGGTGTACCGAGTTTTGGAAAACTCAGTTTTTTTATATGCAGATTCACACGAAAGGGAAACCCTGTAATATACAAAGAACTCCACGTGAATAAAGGGACAAGAAATACGAATTAACATTCACTTTGAACCTCTTTTGACAATGAGTTCCAAAGCTCAGCTGTTGAAAAAAGATTCCTGAGCAAGATAAGTTCGACAAGTTTCCAAATTCATAACAAAGGTGTAAGAATTCTGTACTCGTCGAGTCATCCATGTAGATATTACCAAGGGGGAACGATTGATAACAATTCGGAAGAGCATCGACCGTGAAAGAATCTATGTAAGAGAGACAAGTCTCCGAACCTTCTACGATGTTCCAATGGAGTGAGCGAGTCTGTGAGCGAAGAATCACCAACAAGACGAATTGCCTTCTCCGAATAGAATCGAGAAGCCTCAATGAATGTTTTGGTGCCGAACTCCACACATGAGAACTGTATTCCATGATAGGTCGTATCTGAGCCTTGTAAATTATTAGAAGCTAACGAGAAGTGAATTATTTCTTCGCACGAAATAGAAATCCAAGTTTCTGGGAAGCACTTTTAGCGATCGATCTCACATGGTTTTCCGATGAGAGATTATCACTAATCGTAATTCCTAGCATCAAGATACCTGATTTCGTAGGAATAGTTATTCCTGACATCTGAATATTAGATGATGATAGATTGGCTTCTCTTGAGAAGATACATGCCTGGGGTTTCGTAGCAATAAATTCCACCAAGTTCATGTTACCCCATTCTATTATTTTCACCAAGTCATCGTTAATTTTATTGACGTGAATGTTTCTTTGAATTTTTGTTTCTCGAGCTGGTATGAAGACTCTGGACAAGAAACTGGTATGAAGAGTACCTACTGTCGTCCGCAAAACTATGTATTGAACAAAATGTTTTCTCGAGCAAATCATTGATATGAAGCAGAAACAAAGTGGGCGCCAGAACTGAACCCTGTGGAACACCTGCATTTATTGTGAGAATATCAGATTATACTCCATCAACAACCACATAAAGAGACCTATCAGCCAAGAAACTCGTCAATAAAGCACACAACTGAGGAGGCAAACCATAAGAGATGAAAAACAATTGGATGCCTGTGTATTAGCAGATTTCGAAATCTAAATTCAGATGGAAAAATATAAGTGATTTTTGCTCTAACTGAATTCGAAAAACAAGGCATCTACTTTGACTAATCACGTCATTCCGCCATTTTTCAGTTCATGGCCATCCAGAAAGACGAAAGTCGAATGCGTACCTCTATAAAATCAGCATTCGAAAATTTAATTCAATTGAAAAACAAATATTTCTAATTCATTGACTTCAAATAATATTCACGTTCCTTTGAATAACATATATTTTTCATGTGGAAATGATATTTCAAACTAGTTTTCTGTAGAAGGACACATTTAGCTATGCTCATTGTGGTTGACCCTGAATTATACCAAAAAGGATATCTCTTTTACGATTTCAGTGCACCGAAATATATATCCTCTTATCTTATCTCTTGTTATGTCATGATCTCGTATTACAAAAGAGAAATACCTCACGTCGATTGCTGGTATCTTTAATAGTTCTCAGGTGATTACAATTGCGAGTAGATGCTAGCAAACGAAACGTCGCAAAAAAGCTAATAATCGATCAGATTGTTCATGAAGATATTTTTTATAAATCAACTGTGATTAACATCACAGATCTCTGAAATACAATAGAATTCGGACACAGAAAGAATACTTATTGGACTCTGGTGTGATTTATAAGGTTTGTTCTTGCTCTGTTCCCACTGTCTCAAACAATCGTAGAATAGTCGTCCAACTGAATACTGAACATGGTCTATTTTTTCTGTAAAAAAATCATTAATGTGATTTCAAACAATTATTATGACACTTTACCCACGTCCATTACCCCAATCCAATACCCACAGCCGGTATAAGTTGCCTTGAAGGTGCATAAATAGAATTGTTGTTGTTCTAATTTGTATGTTTTCCTAGATGTTTTCGACAACCTCTCTATTGGAATATGACTCTTCAGCCGTCACTATTTATTAGTCATATATGAGTATAAAAATATCTATCCACATTTAATATTCTGAAAAAATGCATCGGTCAGATTGGTATATCAAGAGTCGTAGAAAAAGTACAGTATGGAAGTCGCCCGGATTACTCATTTCCCACGAGTATGACACGGTTGTCCGATAATATACTGTTAGTCCCACAACAGACCTATCAATTTTGGATGATCCAAAACTGTGCAAAGTGAATAAACCTATTAGTACGTGAGCTATAGTTATAAAGAGTACCAATACGTCCTGAACCAGATCTTAGTACTAACTGGTTTATTTTCTGAAGAAGATAAAAAATCGATTTAGTAATCAAGTACATCCAAGTGGAATGAAATACTGGCAGTATTTCTCTTATGAGACAATCGTATAACCATAGTTAAAAAAATTGCGGACAACTTAATGAAGATAGTATTTGGTGATTTTTCGCCTAGTCCTCTGTGTATATCTTTCGAGGGATATTTCTTCTGTCATGATCAAAGTTTTACGTTTTTTCTTATGCATGGAAAGCTGCAATGTAAGACTGCTTATAGCAAGCAGGTCATTATAAACTCGAGCTCAAAGATTGTATATTTATGATTTTGCCCATGGTAGGTGAGATCTTTCAGCAGTTACTTCGTTAATTTCCAGATGGAAGAATTCCGTTGAAATGAATCCCTTCGTCGTTTTACAGATAGAGAGATACTCATTATTCCGATTTCTTTTCCAGAACCAGAAATATTATCACGTGAAACCGAAAGTGTGAGCGTTAGGTTAGGTTGATAAATAAATGAATAATATGATTTCTTTCAAATTCGATGTGAAAAAATTGTTGCTGAAATGTTCATTTTACATGATGGACGCATTTTTAGGATTACCTGAGCGACTGTGAACACCGCATATAGATTTACATTCTGCAATTGTTACTGCCACATATTATATTACATCATTCAGTTTATTTTTTATGACTATATATGATTTTTTATATCATGTGTATCTTCCTCAACTCCACTTATTGTGATATTATTTCAACCAGTTCAATTGTGCGATTTTTACATATTGTAATTTGACGATTTCTATGCTTGTAATGAGTCTCAGGACATAAAAAAATATTGATTTATTGATTCATAATATAAATGATGATTGAGAAACAATTTCAGAATGAGACTCTAATAACTCGATGCTAACAAACCTCATCCATGTTTCTTCTTAAAAAAGGTCAATTTGTCATGATGTTTCGAAAACTTGAAAGTTTGTTCATTGCTTTGATATCTTGTTAAACTCAAGTCAATGTGGAGCAAATATCGATCCGCCATAACGGTTGACCCCATAACAAAAATGTTCCGTTCAAATTTGAAGACTCGTTTGAAAAGGACTAGATTTCCTACAATTTTTGTAACTACTTTCTTCCATAAGTCTTACGGGTGGCGAGTTACAAAGGACGATACATGTAAATTTTTCCATAAAACCGTCTAACTCAATCTATTCACGGTAAACTCAGTGAAAATGAATTACATAATGTAATTGGGATCAGCTATTTATATAATTAACAATATAAGGTTGCAATCAATTTTCTTCTCCTGATGAGACAATGACGGTTCAAGTATCTCACGAACGATTTTTTGCCCCAATCGAAAAAACTAAGTCCGCCTGATTTCTATGCCGAGGAAAGAATTCGAACCGGTCACTTCCACCGTTGAGCATGCTGAAGAAGATGCCGATGTACTGATTGTTAACAGCTCGGCCTTTTCATTCATCATTTGAATCTGTTTTCGTCGTTCTGGTGCTGTTGACATCGTTAGGATCGTCTAGGAATAACATCTACCTACGCAAACCAGGGAGAGGAAATACTTCTGGACAAGGAAAATTATTTTGTTATTATTTATATAGGTATTTATTATTTAGTGTCGTCCTAACTTTTGTTGATGAAGCTTGAAATGGCGTAAAAATGGGATATTTGACAATTAGTTCTAACGTTCTTTTGAAAGGGCCTTCGGCCCTGTCTGGTGCCACCCCCCCCCCCCCCCGGCCTTGCTTCTGGAGAAGTGTATTCGGCGAAGGTGAGGGAAGTAGCCGAAAAGATCTTGTTTCTACATGGATTCAGTGATCGTGACACTACGTTATCCCTTTTCAACAAAGGGAAAACCAAATTTCTTCAGCTTTTTCAACAAAACAAGGAACTGAATGAACTGATTAGCTTCTTCAAAGATTCGAATGCCAAAGTACAAGTCCTCGAAGACGCTGGAGTACGGTTTCTCGTTGCTTTGTGTGGTAAAAACATAGAGAAGGAAACCTTGGAAGATATTCGCTACCAACCTTTTGCTGAATTATCAAAGGTAATACCACGAGTCCTTCAAATTTAATCGATAAATTTTCATTTTCCACAAAAACTTTTTTATTTGGCAAAAGTATAAAAACAAACCAATTGATAAAATCACGAGTCCGAGATCTGATCGGTTTCTTTCACAGCTTTTCCTCAAAATAATTCAAGTCTTGAGTGTTTCGAAAATGAAAATTTATCTTATTAAATTTGAAGAACGAGTTGTATTTGGAGAGATTATGTATGCCCTGTATGATCCAGAAGAGATATGATGCTTACGCAGTGACTATGATAATGCTTGCCGACGATACCAAGAGATGGCGTCACACCTCTCATTGTACAAGGTTGATAATTGAAAATTTCTTATGAAATGAAAATCGCGCCAGAAGGAACATAAAATCATTCGTTATGTCGTTGTATCAAAATCTTCATACAACGGTTTTTTCTCATACAACAAAAAATGAATTGTATTCAATAAAAACGAATTGTACGCCATCTTCATTTGAGTTAGGGAAACCTTAAATATTTGAATCGGTCGTTCGCTACCCCCCTCATAAAGTTGGGGTTTTGAGCTATTTACGTGTTTGAGTGTTCATTGAAATGTGTTAAGTAATTATTATGCTGAAAAAGTGAATGACTATTAATAATGAGGTAACTCTTCATTCATGATAATTTATATAAATATGAGCCAGTTCAATAGAATCGACGCGGTAAACCGTATAGTTTTGACAGTTCAAAGGTAAACAACGTTTTATCGAAAGGACCAGGCAGTTTTATCAGTATAATACCCATATTGGCAAATAACCATAGAATAACCCGCTACTATTGGTTAAATCCAAAAACGTCACATTTTACAAGTAAAAAAATAATCAATAAAAACAATTTCAACCTGCTTCTTACCCAACAACAACCACACACCACACTTCAACTACCTTCAACCAAAATTTAAAACCCCAAAAATCACCACTACCAAACACGAATAGCTACGAAACAACAATTATCAATTATCAGGTAACAGATAGAATTTAGAACTGATTTGTACAGTTCTAAAATGAGAAAAACGATGACTTTGACGCTTTTCGGAAAAATATTCACGTTTCGTTCCCTTTAACTCGCCACCCGTTAGACTTACGGAAAAGAAAGTGTGGATACGAAAATTGTAGGGAATTTTTCGTACCTTTAACCCAAGAAGGCGGATCTCGCGTACCTTCGCCAAGGTCGAAAATTTAGATTTTTCATCAGGATCCCTAACCTAATAACATATTCCAAAATCCGAATTGCTCCACCTTTTGCACCCCCATTAACTGGAGTATGAACTCACTTTACCAAATGTTCATACATAAACTTGTTGCAACGTTCACATTAAATTTGACATTCTTGGCCCTGTTATTCTTTGGCAATATATTCGATGTTGCGATCAAGAATCATATTTTTTTAAATAAATAATTCCGTCGTTTTTGACCAAAACAGGGTGGTGGAGAGCGCTATTTTCACACCTTGATGTTTTCACAATTGTCGAATGCAAATTAATCCACTACAATTATTGATATGATGGTATTTTCGAATATTTGGTAATTTCATAACAATTTGGCTACAGTGTTGGTTCAAATTCAGATGCGCTTCTTACGACATTCAACAGCTTTCAGTTTGTATGAACATTAGTTGACCTTTTCCTTGCGTGTTTTTTCTCTCTCTGAATGTGTCACTGTTTCTTTGAATTTGAAACTTTCGAACACCTCACTCGAAACCTTTTCAAACTGTATGGAATGTTGCGGATGGAAAACCTCAATGTCGAAAGGGATTAAAAGTTTGCCTGAAGTCGGGCTTTGTGTGTGTGTATCCCGTCACACGTCGGGATGCCCGGGACTGTATCTAATTGGGTCACGCTGTTGGATTATTGCCATGGCATAGGTAACAATTAGTTTTGACATTCTATTAGGCCGCCTTTGATCTCTGAACTATCAAAGTAACTGTCCGACATTCTGAAAGGTTATTTGCCAGGAAGGGGGTTATAATAATGGTGGAAGAGAAATTGTTACGTCGGCATTCCCTTTACCCGACCTGTTGTATTTGCATTATACACCTGAATGTGTGCATTGGCTTTTTCCGTTAACCAGCTGACGTTCCACTACGAACATCAACTTTCAATTGAGGAAAGTTGTGTTGGTTTGAGATTAACGAGATCTTAACTTTCAACGTGTGACTCCTAGCACAGAAGGAGTGGAAGTCCTTTCAAGTCTGGTCTACCTTCCAGATCTGGCAGCGCGGAAAGTTGCTTGAACTCGGATACTCGACTAAGCCCACTGGCCATCTCTGTCTCAATGTGAGGGAGACATTTGTTTTTAATTGCTATATTTGCACGAAATGGATCCACTGGCATCCACTTTGCCATATTTTCTAATCGAAAAAGTGGCAAAGCGGGTGATCATGTTATCCTTGGGTCAACAACACTTTGGAGGGCCGTATAGGATCAAGGTTGTTGTATAACACACTTGCTCCTTTAGTAAGAAACCTTTCCACAAATATATTCAAGAATGTATTGTTACGCTTTTATTCTGGGTTCGAAAATAACTGAGAATTGATATGGAAAAATCAAATAACTTTATTGCAATGAACTCAACAAATCACTCAACTATTACCGTTTCGCCTATTCATTGACTTGATCGCTGTCTGTAATCAAATAACTTCTAACTTCTTTCCGTCTGCTATATATATATATATATATATATATATATAGGTCCACGATTTTGGTATGTTCCGTATTCGAACAAGTACAGGCATTTCTGGAACCTACGCGATAGTTATCTCCGTGTGTAAACAAATGCGGTTGGTATCTCCCTCGAACATTCTCGATGAATCGCGATAACAGTCGATGGGCATGGTCTTCTCCGAATCACATAGACATAGGCGTAGAGGACATAGACGTAGATGAAGGGTATCATTGTTTCGCAAAATTGTTCTTCATCGACGAATTAGTAACAGCATTGAACAAAGACATAGATGAAGAAAATAACCTTTCTTTCGTTTTTCAGGATTCTGGTGTCGGGACTCCAGTAACTCTGAGAGTGGATCCGCATGGATTCTATCTCTATTGGGTCGACCAAAACCATGAAATGGATCTCCTGGACATTGCAATCATTCGAGATACAAGAACAGGCCGATATGCTAAAATACCAAAGGTAAGTGGCATATTTCATTTACTTCACCTAGTCTTGCCTAAATCCTCGAAAGGGGCTCTTCTCACATTGCTAGGAGCAAACTGGATAACACTTGAGTGAATGGTGTCTTTTCCGTATTTCGACCACTAAAAACCAAGATTGTCATTTACCGAAGTAAAATCTCAACCAGAAGTAAGATATCTAAAATGGTGCCAAAATCAATCGTTTTTGTCGTATATATATATATATATATATATATATATATATATATATATATATATATATATTTAATTCAAATATTTCAAATATTATTTGAAAAAACATCCATATTTGAGACGTTTTCCTTGAATGAGAATGACTTCTCTTGGAAATAAATTCAGAAAAACTATTTCCACTTGAATTTATATTTTGGCTTTCAGATATTTGAATACGATATTTAACTGTATTTTATCAGCAAGAGTGGAGTGGAGTAGTTATATTCATAAAGATCACTATAAATTTTCCCACGCTAAATTTCTCAGTTCAGATCAGACGGAGGTCAATTTGTTATTCACTTCACAGTAAACAGAAAAACGTACACAGTAGTTGGACGCTGAGTTGAATATTATCACATATCTATGAGTTTCAAATATATTTTCTTCATTTCAGAACATGAAAGATACAACAGGTTATAAAATACATATATATTGTTTTTTGTAATAATGCCCACCAATGAAAGCATGGTTGTGCCAAGAATGAAAGTGGGAGTTATAGAATGTACTAGATGATAAATCCCAAAAAATATCAGGCTGCTTTCATTTCTCTGTCCTGTTTGCCTTCTACATCAAACAGAAAACACCTTCAACTAGCTGCTGCACATTTATTGCAGAGCCTTTTCATATGGTTTCCAACTCACTGATCCGACGTTTATTGAACAATGGTTCAAATTTGGGTCATGGAAGTTTGACAAAGGGATATTTGAAATCACCTGCATGCATGAAATTCATATCCTGTTTTAATTTCAATTCATTTCGCTCTTTTATGTCATTAACGGTCATATATATGTATTGTTCGAACACTTCATGTAAATCGATTATATCACGAAATATGACAGATAATCTAGATTAACTTCGAATTGCTACCCAATTTATACGGCACATATGGCCGTGAAAATAACACCCTTTTTGGACAATTCATTGAAAAATCTCAGAAACTGATCAAAGGAAGGAGAGTTCGATGTATGTTTTCAAGACTTGAAAAATACTCAAACTTGAAACTGATATTTTTCCGTTTTTCTCCATTTCATTTTCTGAATTGTCTCTCTCCATAAAAGATGCAGATAGAACTACGATAACTCCGATTTGGATATTATTACATTTTCAACGGAACTTGTTACAAGTTAATGAACCAGTAGAATCGGTATCGGCAAAACCTCACTTTCCTAATCACTGCCTACGTGTTTTGTTGAGTCCGACACCTACCTTGTACACCATTGTTAGAGCCTGTGAAGGAAATTTTGTTCGAAATTAAGGCGATCAGGTTGTTAAAAAATCATTGGAAAGTTATGAACGAAAGCGGTTTTTGTTATGCATGGTTAATGTCTGGTATTCTTGTAATGGTTCTCAATATGATTTTTAATAGTGAATTGAATTCACTCATTTCTACTTGAGAGTTCAGACAAAGATCGAGACCGAGACAAAGACGCTTAGGTAGAGTGTAAGAGCAGTCTGTGGCTGAACTCTGCCTTTAATGAAAACACTATTATTATTATACATAATGAATATATTTGTTCACGCAAATGGATGATTCGAAGTTAATTTCAGGACAGGAAGTTCTCAAGTTATCTACATAAAATTAATATATTTTGATAATTTTTTCTAGGTTGAAGTCTTTAATTATTCAATAACCTTTAATCGCTTATATTTTCAAAACACATAATGACATGCAAAATATATATTCTCAAAATTTAACCCTGTCATGATTCAAGAGTCTTCATCAATAAAATATTCTATGCATATTCTGTCAAGAATTGTATATGAATATCCATTATAGAATATTTCATGAATATTTTAAAGGTGTTTGTATATTCCATCAAATATCCATGATTATTTGAGATGCTCATTTGGATATAAAAAAAATATGAATATCTTCTGCTGTCTGGGAATGGGACAAAAATCTCCCATCAAGTCCGAGTCACGTAATTCAGTCAAAGTCATAACTCTTGGAAGATCAATTCAGACATATCACCGGCACAAATAAGAAAAAGTCTTCGCATTCACAAAACTGAAATGAAATTATCCAAGTACAATAAAAATGTTAATAATTATACTTCCTATTATTTGTTATACTGTAATTAATATAATTTGATTATTTTAGAGATGCATCATGTTAATGTATATTATATACAGGGTCTTTCACGACGAGCGTTCGTTAGGAATATATGGAGAACGATACAAAATAAAAACTTGAAATTTTGTGGTAGTGTGTTTTACAAAATGGCCTTCTCAACTAAAATATTTTAAACTTCCGGTCTCTTTCCGTTATACCGGAAGTTGAGGTCAACTTCCTTATTTCAAATGGAACACCCTGTATTTTATTACATTTTTCAATTTTTCATCACATTTCAGGCCCACTTTCTATAACAATGCCTATTCCCAAATTTGTTAGTTTTCGAGATATTGATTTTTTTCTGAAAAATTTGACAGTTACAGCACCACTCCGAAAATATCATAACTCTTAGACAGTAACAGTTGAAAATGTGAGATTTCACAGAATCACACCTTAAGCATCAAGTCATGAACATGTTCTTCGAATTTTCGAAAATAATTTACAGTGGTCGAAATTTCCACCTTAAACATAACATCGAGAAAACTGATGAAACACGATTTTTTCAAATGGAAACCATACACTATTCTATTATTTTTGGATACAAAGAATAAAAAGATATTAAATTCATGAAGAATGTCCTATACCTAAAATACACCCCTGGCAAGATTTATTCCATTTTGGGAAATTGAAATAGAAATCAAGAAAGCTTTGAAAACAAATGAACTAATATTAACTCTGTCGTTGGTAAAAGGAAACTCGACATGAAAATGGATGGATTGAATTAAATACTATCAGAGAGATGAATTATATCTTTGGTCATTGATATCGAATACAGTAATTTCATTTTGTTTATATTTTTTAAGGTTAGATTTTACTTTAATTTTAGAATTTAACTTAATTTCTTTAAATTCAAATAATATTGTGGTTCATTTCAACAGATGTTCAAAGACATTGCCGTTTTATTCTAAACAAGAATATATTCTTTTTTTGCATACCACTATACTATTTGTAGCTTTCTGTATGGAAGTTGACCTCAACTTCCGTATAACGGAAAGATTCCGGAAGTTATAAATATTTTAGTTGAGAAGGCCATTTTGTAAAACCCACTACCACAAAATTTCAAGTTTTCATTTTGAATCGTTCTCCATATATTCCTAACGAACGCTCGTCGTGAAAGACCCTGTATATATATATATATATATATATATATATATATATATATATATATATAAAAGTGTGAATCTATCTGTATACGTCAATATACACGAATATTTTTCGCCATTATCGTTGATTCAATAATTTTTCAACAACATTTCATTGCTTTACATTACACGATTGGATGGGATTTTTCACAGTCCGCTCTCAACCTCAAACTAAATACTACCAAGGCAAAGAACTTGGTTTCGCACCTATTCGTTTCGTCATAGATGACGCTCAATTTACAATAATTGCTGTTTGGAATTATTTATTTAAAAGATATAAAATCAATACCAGGCAGCTTATGCGGCGCCATAACTCATTATTTGTAATTTTGCACTCGGTTCATTTTCAATTCACTTCTAGAATTTTTGTATATCAATGACAAATTCATGTGTGATCTTGTTGGGAATAACAGTTATTCCATTCTACGCGCTGCGTATCCTTTGTTCCTTGCAGTCAGAGCAATACTACCGACGTCACGCGGTAAAAGTATGTCGTTTGTCACAGTTTTCATTTGTAGAAAAGTCTCTCTTTCCAGTGTATTGAAAAGTCCCCCCCCCCTACGATTCGACCAACTTACAACTCTACAGTATTGCCTGTTTCTTGTTCAAATTACCGATATATAAAATACCTTTCTCACAATTGTTATTCGACTGTCACCAAACTCATACGCTTCCATCGGCCAAGCAGCTTCTACCAGGTTCCACGTCGCTCCTTGGAAAATCCTGCCCGTTCAGATATGATTACTATGTGTGTTCAACTTTTCGACTCCTTTCTTGAAATCATTATCAAGAACTGATAGACAGTTCGACAGTTTTTGGTTGGTTTATATTCAGCTCATGTTCAATAAATATATCGTTTGAGATATTATCGAGTTTGATAGACAGTAGCAGCTGTTTCTAGTATAAGATGCACTGTGCGATTTCAACTTTGATTTCCTTTACTACTCCTGCAGATGAAATGGGTGATGGTTGCAAAGAGTAACCACTTTGATATCATTATTCTCTATAGCGAATTCAGACAATATATGAGAGACGGGTTGGTACACAGGCATTGTTCACTCAGTTGGATACAGCAGAATACATTATAAAAATTACTTGTACTGTGAGTGTACCCTGGTGAATGAACAATATTTATTCAAATAACCACCTTCAATGAACTTGACTTCCACGAAGGAAACAATGTACACGCGCTCGGTGCAAATAATGCAACACAAACTGTGAGTAAAAACATCTCCGCAACGCTTGACCCCTAGGTGAACGGAAAATTAAACCTGGTGGATATGTAAAAGTCACATCATTTCTGACTTTGGAGTAAATCTACTGAGATAATTTGTGATTCATGATTATAATCCATTAGGTAAGGTGGCCTTATGAAAATGACATAGATTAGATTCGCATTTGCCATTAAAAGTTACGAACGTTCATTTTGGTTCAACGACAAGGAAAAAGTCAAGGCAAATTGAACGAATAGAGAAAAAATATCGTCCTGAACAAGCAGTAGCTGATAGAACATGAAATATTTTCTAGGGCAGAAAAAAACATATTTTTTTTATATGCAGATTCACACGAAAGGAAAGCCCTGTAATGTTCAGAGAACACCGCATGAATCGAGGGACAGGAGATACCAATTAACATTTACTTTTGATTTTTGAAGTTTGTGAGCTTCAGGAAAACCTCTTTCGGCCAGAAGTTCCAAAGCTCAGCTGTTCTATTGAAGAAAGATCCCTGAGCAAGAGAGGTTCGACAGGTCTTTGAATTCACAACAAAGGGGTGGGGTCGAGTCATCTGTGTAGATATTGCCAAGGGTTGAACGATTGATAACAATTCAGAAGAGCACCGGCCGTGAAAATATCTATAAAAGAGAGACAAGTCTCCGACCCTTCTACGATGTTCCAATGAAGTGAGCGAGTCTGTGAGCGAAGAATCACCAACAAGACGAATTGCCTTTCTCTGAATAGAATCGAGAAGCCTCAATGAATGTTTTGGTGCCGAACTCCACACATGAGAACTGTATTCGAAGACAGGTCGTATCTGAGCCTGGTAGATCATGAGAAGCTGACGAGAAGTATTTCTTTGCACGAAATAGAAATCCAAGTTTCTGGGAAGCACCTTTATCGATCGATCTCACATGGTTTTCCCATGAGAGATTATCACTATCACTGATCGTAATTCCTAGCATCATATGAGTTTGGAATGTTGGTTTGCCTACCAAGTTGGTTCTTATGGGTGACATCCTTCAGTAATTCAAGATCAACACCTTCATCTTGGTTATCACGATGTTCCCTGTTCATCTCAACACATGAAAAAAAAATGTTTGTTCGTTTAGCTAGCGCTGGGGTATAAACTATCGTTATTATTGGACCAGGAAAAAAAAAATTGTTGTGAAGTGTTTTTCTGTGTATTGGTTATTAAAAATAGTATGAATATGTCTGCTCAAGTTCGAAATATCGCCCAGTAACTATTTTCGTCCCAAAACAAATCTTATAGCTGTCTTCTACGGAAAAAAAACTCCTGTAGAGAGTAGCTGGAATTTTTATCTTCACCGTCCTCGTAAGATTCTTGAATAAAACTGAATATTTCATTAATTGAAGAGTGAAATATGCATAAGGGCCTATGTGCCAATTTATTAGAAAAGGCTTTTATTAGTAAAAATTTATAATATTGTGCCGCCATCTTTAGGAGTTATTTGAAATCTCTAACAAACAGGCCTAAGTACCACAATATTGCACATGACGAACACTCATGTCGTTTTTAACCTTACTTTGTCTTCTACGTTAATGTAAACAAATAATTTTTCGTCGGTGCTATTTTTTGCATTTTAAACTACAAAATGAGCGAGAACTTGCAAATAATGAGTGATAATCTAACCTAACCTAACTCAAGTTTTGTGATTTGGCACTTGGGACCTTTTGCACATTTCGCTCTTGAATTTTCGAGTAATTGTTTTAGCTCATTAGATATCAAAAGAAGTCTTTACTTTTTAATGTCTGTTGATCATCTGTTGTTCAACAACGCAACAGTCGTATTTTTTATAAACTGGGGTGTGCTAACTCGATATCTAGTTAGTAGTCCATGAAGTAGTGCGACAAATAATCCATCAAAAATATATTTTTGAATTTTCTTACGAGTGCGCTCTGGGGCGACTTACTGATTTTTACGGTGGCGCATTTGATATGCTACCGATTCGGTTGATGTATTCAATCAAGCTATATCAACTACCAGAATTGCTATCTGGACCACCAAAAATTGCATATTGCCCCGAGCCAGCCAGAAAAATTCTTCCCCGACCGTGGATTGAACCAAAAGTGAGAAAGCCAAATCGAATTTACGACAGGCTTGTACACCACCGACTACAAATGATCGAAAACAAGCGACGATCGCTTAATACTCTGATGTTTGACTGATAAAAATCAACAGAAACGTACATTCTTGCTGTGGGTTCGTTCGACTTCGGCTCAACCGATTCTGAATCGTTGAAAACTAGTATTCCATTTGGGTATTCAAGGTGAACTCGTCCGAAATATGTGGCACTTCAACTGTCCCACTGATTTGAACTGTTTTTCTTCCAGTTCCGTTTGGAAGCAAAACACGCCTTGAGAATTAAGAAAAATTCGTATGTCTTCTTCATCTAGTATTCAGATGTCAGTAGTATATATTTCTACAAAGTCAAGTATCTCGATGATAGGAATTACGATCAGTAATAATCTCTCATGGGAAAACCATGTGAGATTGCTAAGGGTGCTTCCCATAAGCTTGGATTTGTATTTTGTGCGAAGAAATACTTCACTTCTCGTCAGCCTCTAATGATCTACAAGGCACAGATACGGCCTGCCTGTCTTAGAATATAGTTTTCATGTATCGGGCTCGGCACCAAAACATAAATTGAAGCTTCATGATTCTTTTCAGAGAAAGGCAATCCGTTCCTGAGGCTTACAAACTTCAAAAATTTAAAGTGACTGTTAATTCGTATCCCCTGTCCCTCTATTCACGAGGTTTTTTTGAAAGAGCACGGCCTTTTTTTTTTCGTGAAGAAATATATTCATTGAAATCATGGCAAAGCGCTTTCGAATAGAAAAGTTATCATCAGTGCTTACTCGTCAGGTGTGCAAGAGCCATAACCATTGAAATACATATGTTTCTGTAGGACAAAAATTTGTCCAGAAATTTGGGACAGATCACAACATTGAAAGGTTTAATTCTGAACAGAATTATCTTGGATGTAACTATGTACTAAGACATGTCCTTATCAATGGAATTGACTGAAGGATTAGTAAACCAATTAGACCCACTTAAATCCAGATCACACATAAATTAAAAGACCATCAGAATTTTTTTCCGAGAGGATGAGATTACAGCTTACACTTCTTTCATTTTAGCTCTACATGTATACTTTTTGTTAATAAAATATTGTAATCTCGCAAAATTTATACCCCAACGTACACCATAGGCAGTATGTGGCGTCCGGGAAACAAAAAGGCTTTTTCAGTGCAAAAAAACACACACAAAATCATCTCAGTACAAATTATTCCTAGAATAGGCCAAGGAATGACTTCTTAAATTTTTGCCGCATGTTTACCCAACATCCTGGATAATGCAAAGTATTCTAGACCTGAAGTATTAAGAAGAAAAATCTACACAGAGAAGCCCACAACAAAAGCAAACAGCGGGTCATCAATGACGAAACTCACATCAACTGTGGCCTCACTACCCTTTGGCGAGCTCTGTCTATTTCACCCTCTAGTTCATTTTCTATATTGTGCCGTTGTACGCTTTTTGTTTTTAAGGGGTGAAAACTAGCCCTTGCAGTCAAAAAATTATAAATTAACATTAAAAACCTGAATATGGGTAAAAATAGTTTAATAGTGATTGTTTCATACTTTAGGATACAATTTCATAATGTTTTAACCTACCCTTGTAAAAACTACCCTTGAAAACAATTTTTATAATATGTCGTGATCGTGTACGTGATCAGATGTTTCTTCTGCGCTGTCTTCCGATATGAATGGAAAAAGTGGAACATAAAACGTATAACGGCCGAATTTATCGGTTATGTGGATTACTACGCTGCGAAGCGGTTATTCGAATTTTCCAGAAAGAGTATATTGAATACCTTTTAAGAATAGCTCCTTAGTTTTAGGTGATAGAAAAATTTTTTCGGAAACGATTTTGTAGTGCTTTTCAAGAGCTATAAGACTATGTGAATTAAATTACTTAAAATTCTTTAATTTACAAATGGGGAGAGTTTAAAGCGCTCGAATAAGGTGATGTTCGATCGTAAATGTAGGTGTTAAACGCTATATCTCGCCGAATATTCACTGTACAAAAAATCTGCACACAGGAAAATTTTTGTCATTGAGAAAGCTACAATTGAGTACTATATCGTTTTTTTTTCGTATCTTTAGTATTTTGGGAGATATTTTTGAGAAAAGGGTCAAAAACACGAAATTGAAAAAAAATCGTTTTCCCTTTAAACTCCAATTTTTCTATAATTAGGCATTTTAAATTGGTCAAACTTCGTGGTTGTATTATTAGTACATATATAAAGAGATTTACAGAAGGGTTTGTGTTGATTTGGGGGTACTTTGGGGATTGGTTTCACAGATTTTTTTCGTAGAAAAAAGCTGGTACCGATCTTATTTTGATCATAATTCTGTCAATTTTCATGCTAAAGACATTTTTTTTGTTTGTTTGTTAGAAAGCCCTGATTAGATACTTTAAAAAAGATTCCATGAGCTTTTTTCGAAAAATGCAAATTTTTCTCGTTATTTCGCTTTGAATCTTCCAATTTATACATTTGACGAAAAAAGCTAAGCATTAATTTGCTGTAACTCAGTTCGTATTTGTCGTAGGCAAATTATAAAAAAAG
This sequence comes from Zygogramma bicolorata, assembly GCA_032362365.1. Taxonomy (NCBI): domain Eukaryota; kingdom Metazoa; phylum Arthropoda; class Insecta; order Coleoptera; family Chrysomelidae; genus Zygogramma; species Zygogramma bicolorata. The sequence continues at coordinate 20,520 of JAVJAQ010005182.1, forward strand.
CATTGCTTTTGTTTTTTTAAAAGTTTTGACACTTTTTTGATGAAATGCATAATTTAAGAGTTATTCGCAAAAAAAACATTTAAAAAAGTTTATTTTTTCGTCAAAAAACTGTTACTTTTAACTTCGAATAACTCAAAAAATATTACTTTTACGAAAAAACGTATAGTACAGTTTTAACTCAGAATTACTTTTTCCGTCGGTTCCTACACTTGAAATGTAATAAAAAAAATTCACCCCCGAGATGGGGTGGCAACCACCCCCAAGGCTCTAGCGTACAGCGGCATGATATAGAAAATGATCCTTGAGAGCTATTCCCGACCTTTTGTCAAAATTTCAAGTGAATCCATGGAGGACGAAAAAATTGAGAGCCAAAATGCTTCATTTCCTTAACCCATATTTTTACCTTACATTTATTTTTCGTTGCCTGCTTACTATTGATTCATGGAAATGTTCATCGTTTCACTAGATATCAAAGCCACTCCTATAACTAAAACTAGAGGCGCCATTCAATTGTTTGCCTAACTGGTGCTTAGAATCTACGGGTCGTCATCAATATGTGGGAGTGGTAGCACATGCTAAGCACTAGTTAAGCTAACAAGCTGCCAATCAACTTGGTGAATACCAATGGTGAACACGCAAAAGTATACCAATCGATAAGAGCACACTGATTCCAGATAAACTTTTGAGAGTTGAACTAATCAATGACGTCCCGACAAGAAAAAGAAGCATTCCAAGGGCACATTTTCTTGATATAAGGACACTTGTATCGAATGCAAGCGTTCTATAAATAGTGAATGCGAACAGTGGGAAACTCAATTATCGCTCACCCTGTTGACGTACTTTGAACACACACTATGGGGTGGAAATAGATGCAGTGATGGACTAGCCCGAAGGCTGAAAGGCAATTTGAGACATAGTAGAATGCTCGAAGTTTATAATTTGTGTTATTGTTCGTGCGCATCGGTGTACAGTGTACATGATAGTTAAATCAGTCTCACAAACAAAGAGATTGCTTTTACTGGGTGAACCTGTTTCCACCGAGTTCAATTACCGATGTCTATCAGGGATTCCTTTTTAGGAACACTATTAGCTTTCACGTTGGTATTTATTCTTAACAGCAATTTTTATATCGAAGACGATCAAAATTCAATTGTCTTCGTTCTGTATCCACAGATTCCCGATCAGCTCTAGGCTCTAGTGCAGGGGTGCTCAAACTTGAACTGTTGGCGATCTACCTCAATATTGTTAGACTACGATCGATCGACTCTGAGTGTAGGTCTACTCAAAAATGTCAATGAAAAAAATATTCAAGATTGCGGGTTTATTGGTTCTTACAAAACAAACGAGTTGTAGTGTCTAAACCTAACTGAAGAGTGACTTTGGATGTTGAAGCGTGGCACTGCATGTCCTCAGCATACTTTTCATAGGAGGGTACGTAATTACCGAGTGAAAATCATGTTCGCCAGTTAGTCGATTGCGATATTTTGACTTAATTATCTTCATTTCAGAAAATGCAGACTCGCACAGATGAATTGACCCAAACGCCCTTACAAGACCGCCCCTTTCCCAGCAGGGGTTTATTACGATGAGAGAAAGTGGTGAGGGTGTTATTCTGGCCAATTGTGGATCAATAAATTTTGGTAGTTTATTCATTTCATTTTGCAGTGACCATCTTCTAAAACAAATTCTGTGAATAGTTCTAAATCGGAAATTTCTTCTCAAGATCGACCAAAAAGCACCGCATCACCAGTCACGCATCACCTTTGAGCACCCCTGCTGAGTCTAGTGAATTTCTGGCTTTCACTCTTCGATTCTAAAATCATACAACCAGAAAATTTCATTGTGAAAAGAAAAGTGTTCGACCTTTAGCGGTAACAGCAGAAAATGCCTTGAGGATCAATGTACATTATCCACCAAACTAAACGGTATAATATAAAATTCCTCAGTTTGTCTAGAACCGGAAGAACGGCTGAACAGTGACTGAAAAATGTTTCAATAGCAATTGCTAGATTGGTAGAATCTATGAACCTTGCAATCAAAATTCTGCAATTGGCTTAGATGGACAGTGGGAACCCAGATGCCTAACCAGTGTTTATGAATGCTGAATGAAACACAAAGCACAGTAGAAAAGGCTTAAGCACAATCCAAAAAAGTGAAGGAAGGGGATGAAGCGCGAATTCTAATATGGAGAAAAATTTACCTAGTCATGATCGGACCTCCAATACTTCAGCACATGTTAGGGCGTTTTTTATTAATACGCATCATATGATTATTTAATCGAAGGATGCCTGATTTCCATGGTGGAAAAACTAAAAGCTCAATGAATTATCACTCGATATCCTGTGATACTACAACACACAGGAAACTGTAATCGTTTGTCACTTGTCAATTTCATTCTCTGTTCAGTCATTTACGTAATTTCCGTTTGAATTCCGTTTAAATATGGTTTTCAATGTCCATCACGAGAAGCAACATCTCCCACATTCTTATTCCTCTTTTCAGCATGTATAATAATTCATAGTTTTTGATTGTTTTATATTATGTTTGATTACCATATCGTCTATGTGTTGTGATATGTTGTCTTTCAATTTTCAAGTAAAAAGGACTATAAACCTCATGTTCGTAAGTACGCACATGGTAATTTTTTTTCTATTTGTGACAATTTTCTCAATTCATTGTAGAGTTTCTGATGAAGAGCCAATAAAGACTCGAAAGCTTGAACAGAATGAAGAGTTCACTTCATTTCCATCTCCTTGTTGACCGCACACCCAAATTTCAAAGGGATTCAAATTGGTTTCTGTACATGGAGATCTCGTAAACGATGAAAGATAGAGTGTCGGTTAAATTGTGGCAAAGTTGTGTATTTCAGAGACATATTCAATGATGTAAAAAAAATCGAATAAATCTCTTTTGGTCCTAGAGATATACAGGAAAAAACAAAAAAATTCCAAATTATGTTTTTGCCTGTATCTTTTTTATTCGCAAACATATTGAAAATCTGTCCACATTTTGCTATTGTCACTTGAAGTGGGCTATCAGAATATGTCCATGAATCATACATGGTGTCATCTGACTTGGGCCACCCCCATCTTTGAATTTTTGAATACAGACCTGTATTTTTTATTACAGTTTTTGGATCGTCAACGTTCACTTCATACTGAGAAATGAAATTTAATTTTATATTCTGAGATATTTCGGTAATATTTGATTATAATTGGCTGAATTATTCCCTTCTGAATTACGGCCCTGGAAATTGGTAGATTGAGATAAATAAAAACACAATAGCAACTTTCACGTCTCCCTATGTACCGTAGAGTTTTTCGAGAGTTTTTTCTTCATTTTTAGGTGCCTATATTTTCACATTTCCATTGCCCTGAGCGTTTCCTACAATGAACTTCGAATAGCAATACCTTTTATGATTATCTGAAACATATCTACAACAAAAATCAACAAGAATAGATTATATGTGTTTTGATAAGAAGGAAAAGAAATGATAGCAAAAGAACACTATAATTGTAATGGAAATTGATTCGAAATAATTTATATTAACAAAAAAATTAATGGCGCAATAAATGTTCGAATTCGAGTCCTTCCATTTTGAGACATTTTTGAACTCGTTTTTTCATATCATTTATTGCCCTTAATACACTTCTTTGCTGCATTGTTGTGGAAGCATTCAAAATCCTGTCTCTCCTGATAATAGTGAGACTTGAAAGTTGCTATTGTGTTTTTATTTAACTGTCTACCAATTTCCAGGGCCGTAATTCAAAACGGAATAATTCAGCCAATTATAATCAAATATCACCAAAACATCCCAGAATATAAAATTTAATTCCATTTCTCAGTATGAAGTGAACGTTGACGATCCAAAAACTACAATAAAAATACAGGTCCGTATTTAAAAATTCAAAGATGGGGTGGCCCAAGTCAGATGACACCATGCATGATTCATGGACATATTCTGATAGCCCACTTCAAGTGCCTAGAGCAAAATGTGGACAGATTTTCAATATGTTTGCAAATAAAGAAGATACAGGTAAAAACATAATTTGGGATTTTTTGTTTTTTGCTGTATATCTCTAGAACCAAAAGAGATACATTCGATTTTTTTACATCATTGAATAGGTCTCTAAAATACGCAACTTTGCCACAGTTTAACCGACCCTCTATCTCTCATCGTTTACGAGGTCCCCATGTACAGAAACGATTTTGAATAGCCATTTATTTATGAATATATATATATATATATATATATATATATATATATATATATATATATATATATATATTCTATATTATTCTATATTCGTACTAAATTTTCCAATTACTGGCTACAAAGTTATTTCAGAACGAAAAAATCGTTTGAGTTTTTTTTTGTTTACTCAGTTGAAATGTCTGAATTATATTTTTGCCGATATTTGTTTTATTTGGAACCCCTTTCAGGTACAGTCGAAAATACCTCAAAAAAGCTGGCAATAAGCCCACGACGAAACCGTTGAAATAAACGGTTTATAAATTATTCTTTTATAACTCATTACGGTATCACAGCTGTCGGGATTGAACGGTGTAAGATGGATTGATGGACATCAATGTCACGCTTCCAATATTTCCCGAACAATTGAATGACGGTTGATTATAAAGTTGGCTAAGATGAAATTGAATTGCAGTCGACTCGGAAAGTATATGTAACATTTCACTATGAAATACCACTCGTCAGACGTAGAAAAATTTCTGTACTTCTGGGTCTCTCTTGTATGCAGACGTCAGAGTATTTCGAGCGGAACCTAAGTTATTTTTTTACATTTAAAAAGAAAATCACATATCTATTGATCAGGAAACAAAATTGAAAAGCACCATATGATGAAAAATTTGTAGGAAAGACAATTCAAGAAAATCAAAGGACATACTGCCAGAAAAAATTATTATTAGTGTTGTAATAAATCCCGTTTCAAGAATATCATTATTGAATATTGATCTGACGATGTTTCTTTCAATAAATACATTCCATCGATAAAATAAAACAGCAGATGAATATCCCAATTCAATAACTGAATCTGGGAATTCGCTTGAATTTGCTGCAGATCTTGATTTCCAATGAATTCATTTCTCTATTATTCGACAGATTCCGAGTATCCGCATCCGCCAATAATTTGAGATGTTCTTCATTTCTTTATAGATGTTATGTCTGTTGCTAAGACTGCGTTTTGTACCTCTATTCAGGAGTATACATTGCAGGAATCTTTGAAAGGTCTATAGTCCATATTTATTTCTGCCCGACAGGGGGAACGAAATGGGAAGCTTATTCACAAGGTATTGGAAATGATTAAATAAGGTAACGGTTATCTTTGATCTTATGTTGATGGTTGACAATGACAGGGGTCTACAGAAATGGTTCGAACCCAAAATTTAATCTCCTTCATCCTGATATTTTCATTTTGAGTTTATTTGTGAATTTCATCTTTTACCGAGCAATCCCTTCTGAAAATGTGAAGAGCACTGTATTACCAATTACATTGAAATGGTTGGCGACCTGAAACGTCTTATCATAGGAGTTTCATCACGTGATAATGAGTGACAACCTCCTTGATGAACAAGGAAGACTTTTTTCAAATATCTCGGTGGGAAAAATCAAAGACTCATCATGGGAAACCAACATTATGATTCTTCCACTA
>JAVJAQ010005182.1:32312-43981 GCA_032362365.1 Zygogramma bicolorata
TTTCGTAATAATTACATTTTGTAAACTCCAAAGCAGGCGCGTATATAGCTCAAGTTTATAGGGGGGTAATCACTGAGTAAATTATGCGTTTCCACCATTTTATAAAAACACAAATGCATATTGGTCTTTTTACAAATTTACCTTACACAATGACTTGAATTATTAGGAAACTGTGAAAGAAACGTCAGATTTGTTTAATCTTCATTTTTTTCATTAATAAAATTGGAAAAATATCCAGCCTGGATATTGTTAAGAAAGTAATCAGAATAAGTAGTAGTAACATCATACTAAATCCGTATAGAACCAAAAAACTTTGCAGTTGTTGCACTACCTTATATTGCAAATTATATAAATAGCTGACCCCAATAACATTATGAAATTCATTTTAACAAAAGTTACCGTAAAAAGATTGAGTAACGTATCGTCCTTTGTAACTCGACACCCGTTAAGACTTACGAAAAAAAGTGTAGTTACAAAAATTGTAGGAAATTTTGTCCTCTTTAAATTTGAATCGAAAAACAATTTTTCGTACCTTCAATCCAATATGGCACATATTATTATTATTTGAGTTATTGGAGCCTCATTCTGAAATTGTTTCTGAATAATCATTTATAATCAATCAATCAATATTTTTTTATTTCCTGAGACTCATTACAAGCATGGAAATCGTCAAACTACAATATGTAAAAATCACACAACCAAACTGGTTGAAATAAAATCACAATAAGTGGAGTTGAGGAATATACACATGATATAAAAAATGAAATATAGCCATATAAAAAACTGAATGATGTAATATAATATGTGGCAGAAACAATTGCAGAATGTAAATCTATATGCGGTGTTCACAATCGCTCAGGTCATCCTAAAAATTCGTCCATCATGTAAAATGAATATTTCAATTTTTTCACATCGAATTTGAAAGATACCATATTATTCATTTATTTATCAACCTAACCTAACGCTCACACTTTCGGTTTCACGTGATAATATGGAAGTTCTGGAAAAGAAATCGGAATAATGAGTATCTCTCTATCTGTAAAACGACGAAGGGATTAATTTGAACGAAATTCTTCCAACTGGAAATTAACGAAGTAACTGCTGAAAGATCTCACCTACCATGGGCAAAATCATAAATATAGAGTTCTTTGAGCTCGAGTTTATAATGACCTGCTTGCTAACAGCAGTCTTACATTGCAGCTTTCTATGCATAAGAAAAATAGGTAAAACTCTGATCATGACAGTGGAAATATCCCTTGAAAGATATAGACAGAGGACTGACTACTCGAAAAATCATCAAATACTTTCTTCATTAAGTTGTCGGCAATTTTTTTAAATATGGTTATACGATTGTCTCATCGGAGAAAAACTGCCAGTATTTCATTTCACTTGGATGTACTTCATAACTATATCGATTTCATATCTTCAGAAAATACACCAGTTAGTACTAGAACCTGGTTCAGGACGTACTGGTACTCTTTATAACTCTAGCTCACGTACTAATAGATTTATTCACTTTGCACAGTTTTGGATCATCCAAAATTGACAGGTCTGTTGTGGACTAACAGTATATTATCGGACAACCGTGTCATACTCGTGGGAAATGAGTAATCCGGGCGAGTTGCATACTGTACTTTTTCTACGACTTAGAATATTAAATGTGGATAGATATTTTCATATGATATATATGACTAATAAATAGTGACGGCTAAAAAGTCATATTCGAATAGAGAGGTTGTCGAAAATATCTAGGAAAATATATACAAATTATTGTATTTGTGAACTTTGAAAGCAACTTATGCAGGCCGTGTGTATTGGATGGGGGTAATGGACGGGGGTAATGGACGTGGGTGATGGCCGTGGGTAAAGTGTCATATTATTTGTTCGAAATCACATTAATAATTTCTTTATAGTCGTAGAGAAAATGGTTCAAACAAGACCAAGTGCAGTATTCAGTTGGACGACTATTCTACGACTGTTTGAGACAGTTGGGACAGAAACAGAACAAACCTGATAAGTCACATCAGATATTTTTGTGTGTCAGAATTTCATTGTATTCCAGAGATCTGTGATGTTAATCACAGTTTTTATATAAAAAATATCTTAATGAACAATCCGATCGATTATTAGCTTTTTGCGACGTTTCGTTTGCTAGCAACTACTCGCAATCGCAATTATTGTAATCACCTGAGAACTATCAAGGATACCAGCAATTGACGTGAGGTATTCCTTTTTTGTAATACGAGATCATGACATTACAAGAGATTAGATAAGAGGATATATATTTCGGTGCACTGAAATCGTAAAAGAGATATCCTTTTTGGTATAATTCAAGGTCAACCATAATTGATTATAGTCAAATGTGTCCCTCTACAGAAAACTATTTCGAAATATCATTTTCACTTGAAAAATGTACTTTATTCAAAGGAACGTGAAAATTATGTGAAGTCAATGAATTAGAAATATTTGTTTTTCAATTGAATTAAATTTATAGAGGTACGCATTCGACTTTCGTCTTTCTGGATGGTCATGAACTGGCGGAATGACGTGATTACTCGAAGTAGATGCCTTGTTTTTCGAATTCAGTTAGAGCAAAAATCACTCATATTATTCCATCGGAATGTAGATTTCGAAATCTTCTAATACACAGGCATCTCTTATGGTTTGCCTCCTCAGTTGTGTGCTTTATTGACGAGTTTCTTGGCTGATAGGTCTCTTTATGTGGTTGTTGATGGAGTATAATCTGATATTCTCACAATAAATGCAGGTGTTCCACAGGGTTCAGTTCTGGCGCCCACTTTGTTTCTGCTTCATATCAATGATTGGCTCGAGAGAACATTTTGTTCAATATATAGTTTTGCGGACGACAGTACTCTTCATACCAGTTTCTCTTCCAGAGTCTCCATACCAGCTCGAGAAACAAAAATTAAAAGAAACATTCACGTCAATAAAATTAATAGAATGGGGTAACATGAACTTGGTGGACTTTATTGCTACGAAAACCCAGGCTTGTCCCTTTTCAAGAAAAACCGATCTATCATCATCTAATATTCAGATGTCAGGAATAACTATTCCTACAAAATCAGGTATCTCGATGCTAGGAATCACGATTAGTGATAATCTCTCATTGGAAAACCATGTGAGATCGATCGCTTAAAGCGCTTCCCAGAAACTTGGATTTCTATTTCGTGCGAAGAAATACTTCACTTCTCGTCAGCTTCTAATAATCTACAAGGCTCAGATACGACCTGTCATGGAATACAGTTCTCATGTGTGGAGATCGGCACCAAAACATTCAGTGAGGCTTCTCGATTCTATTCAGAGAAGGCAATTCGTCTTGTTGGTGATTCTTCGCTCACAGACTCGCTCACTTCATTGGAACATCGTAGAAGGTTCGTAGACTTGTCTCTCTTCTTATACTTTCACGGTCGATGTTCTTCCAAATTGTTATCAATCGTTCTCCCCTTGGCAATATCTACATGGATGACTCGACGAGTACAGAATTCTTACTCCTTTGTTATGAATTTGGAAACCTGTCGAACTTCTCTTGCTCAGGAATCTTTTTTCAACAGCTGAGCTTTGGAACTCATTGCCAAAAGAGGTTCAAAGTGAATGTTAATTCGTATTTCTTGTCCCTTTATTCACGCGGTGTTCTTTGTATATTACAGGGTTTCCCTTTCGTGTGAATCTGCATATAAAAAAAACTGAGTTTTTCAAATCTCGGTACACTGGCAAAGATCCTTTCAAGCAAGATGTGAAATTCATAACAAAGTTAATAGTTACGAGGTATTCTGCTGTTTGCTACAGGAATATCATAGACTAAACACACTTATCAAGTATATCTCAACCCACCATTACATATATATATATATATATATATATATATATATATATATATATATATATATATATATATATATATATATTGGAGCATGCATTGCCTCAATTATGACAATATTTGTTTTGCGAAATAACGTAACTTTCTAATAATATATTTACCTACTAAGTTTTATTGGTTTTTCGTTACGGAATTGAAGGTTCAAAAAAGAAGTGAATCAAGGTTTTTCCATGGCGGCGTCTGAAAATTCAAGATCGATTCACTTCTGCGTTATTTGGCAATTCTTCAAGTGGCAGGGATATTTTGAAATCGTTAGCAGTTCTTTTATGAAATATACGCCACGGTGCATTTATCAGATTCGAAATCCAATCATATCTTAACTCATACTCATAAACCCATGAAAAAATATATATCTATACTCCTCATACTAATATTATGAAGAGATTTGTTCCTGACTTTATTTGTTTGCCTGTTCGTAGGGGGTAATCTGCGGAAATACTGATCCGATTTTGAAAATTCTTCAATCAAGATTCAACAAAAAACTCAGTGAAAAATAATTGTATATGTAAATCTAGTAGGAGAAAAGCAAGCGAGATGCTTTAAAACGGTGTGCGCTGATTGAATGGTTCATTAAAGACGAACATAATGCTCACTAAAATATTGGTCTCAATCAGTTCTACAAAAAAGTCCGTGGTTCTTTATAGCTAACACATAAAATCGAGCATAAAATGCTTTGTTCTGAATGACTGACAGTTCAACGCACAGCTTAAACCGCTCTTCGTAAAGATCTGAAACTTGGAGGGTGTCTTTTTTGTATGACGTAGGCATCCGATAAGGGTTTTCTGAAATTCCACCCCCAAGGGGGTGAAAAGAGGGGTCAAAGTTTGTATGAGACAAAGTGATTTCTAGGTCAAATCCACTCAAAATCCCGCAGAAATATTCTCTTCAACATAATTGATGGAAGACGTGATTCGTATTTCATGGAAATTCATCGCCTAACGGAATAAAAAAGGGGTTTATATGATTTTCGACTTCTCTCAAACGCTCTTTCGAGTGCGCCCAGAAGACAGAGCTGTGATGAACCTGATGAAACTTAGCACTAAAAGTACACAACATATTGCGTGATAAAAATAATTAACGCCCAACAAAGGGGGCACGGGTCGGTTAGACAAAGTATTATATTGTTACGAATCTCCTAGCGCTCTCCTAGCGCCGGTCCTGACGAGATCGTAAACGCAGATGAGGGATCGCGTCGTAGCGAACGTCATTTTCCAGGAACCCGTAAACCGCGTGTGGAGAATTCGCGAAGATTCTTCATAGGTGTATGCAGCAGACTTCGTCGCGGGCAGAGTTAGTTATTCGGAAATTTTATTCATCGAACCCAAGGAAATATCGTAACAATATTATAAAAAACATGTGTATTTTAAAGTAGTTAATTGAATTGGCAAAATAAATTCGGAATTGATATACTCTTCCGTGATATCATGTGTAATTTTACCCCGAAAAGGTGAAAAGAAAGTGCTAGAATTGGCCTCGCAATCTAAGTTCACGTCATTGATTAAAGACTCGTTATTTGAATGCATAGTCTTCTCTGCTACTGATAGCCAACCTTTTCTTAGTCCGGGACCACTTTTATATTATTCTTGTTAGCAGGGACCACTATGAATGGCTTACATAGTGGTATATACATACATAAAAACATTGTAGGTAATAAAGATAAACTGTAATAATCAAACCGTAACTTCAATTAGCAACTCAATAGGATATTACAAAACAAGAAATAATAATATGTTTAGGATAAACTTCTGTGATTTTGTATCAAAGTGATTTCTGAGTTTGCATCTTCTTCACGAGTTGCTCAAAGCTACACGCAAATCTTCACTTATTTTTAAACGATTCCTCGCCTTGTTCTTGATTACCAATAAAGCAGAAAATCCTTGTTCACATAAATAAGTTGGAAAAATCATAAAATATCGCAAGGCGATTTCTCGAAGTTTAGTATAAGAAATTGCCTTTTTACACCAAAACGACTCAAGTGAATTCAATTCAAAAGCATCCTTGCAGTTTCTGTCATTTTGGAATTCAATGAGTTCTTCCTGGCTTTCTTCAGTAACTTCTCCAGCGTCCGTACTAAAAGGGTTACGAATCAGTTTTTGATCACCTTTAGTTTCTTCGGTATATTCTGGGCAGTAACGATTGAATTTATCTATCAACATTTGTAAATGAGTCCTGATATTTTCTTGTATATTTGTTTTAATAGTGTCATACTGTTTTTCTTCCACAAGTGCTTTTAACGTCGCAAGCGCAGAATAATTATTTTCTTCACTTTTACCTAACTACAACTGAAGTTTGCAAATAAAAGCGCAAAATTTATCTTCAAAAATATGAAATATATTTGCGACGTTTTCTAATTGTTTATTTCCGGAACCTTGCAGTTGTATATTCGATTTAAGTGTGTGAAAATATCCACAGGATAAGCCAAATTAATGTGACATTCCGGATTAGTAAACTGTTTCGAATCATTCATTTTTGTCAACCAGAAAAATCTCAACCTCTGCTCTCAGTTCATATAATCTTCCCAACATATTACCTTTCGATAGCCATCGAAATTCTGTGTGAAAGAGAAGTGCTTCATGGTCTGAGTCCATTTCAGTGAATAATTTTGAAAAAGAAGTGTATTTAGGGCGCTGCTTTTGAAACCATTAACAACTTTTATGGTCATTTTCAGTGTATCAGTAAGGCATTCAGGAAGAGTATTAGAAGCTGACGCCTAGCAATGTATGATACAGTGCGTTGTTATTACCTTATGATTTTTCTATTTTACTAACGTCGCCAGCCCGGAACGTGATCTCAACATTGCAGGAGCACCATCAGTACAGAGGGCAACGATTTTATTCTACACTTTGTTTCTCAAAATATTCCGATATTGAGTTCATGAAAAATGACGCCCGCTAAATTTGAAATCACTCGCGGACCATATTTTGACTTCTGCGGACCACTGGTGGTCCACGGACCACTGGTTGGGAACCACTGTGATAGAGAATGGTAATGTCTTTTGATCACATATAGTGATATTCCAACCTCCAGTTTACGGGGGCAAATTTGATCACTGAATATAAGTAGGAACTCGAAATCGTCAAAATAATTGACTTGTGTGAATAAACGGCTCTTTTTCATATCCGAATCTAGTGATCAAGCGGTTAAACCAAAATATCTCAGCTGGTCTGCTACCTCTGAAGATGCAGTAAATACATTACAACCTGAAAATATCCTTTGTGTTCGTTATCTGGTGTTCGTTATCTGGTGTTGTTAAAGGTCGATAACTGCTCTACCAATATACCATCATCAAGTTCACTGATCTTTATTTCATGTAATGAACAAAACTGAATAAACCTGCGCAGTTATCAAATCTTTCACCGAGTGCAGTAGTTTACCAAGATTTCGACCGTGTTAGACTTGGTTAGAACATGAATTACTAGAACCCCAGAGTTGGGGTTGGATAATGCGTGACGAATTCCTGAACCTGTTATGACTATGAATCCACTAGCTCCGGAGGAATTGCTCAACACAATATTCTGTAACTGCAAGAATGGTCACAGATCGCAATGTGGATGCAAAAAAGACGGTACTTTTCACCCAGAAATCCTGGAACAACTCCAGACAAATGTTGAAGACGAGAAAACAGAGGTATTTTAAATTTTACAGCCACTGGATGACGATGATGAAGTAAAGGAAGAAAATTGAAATTAGAACTTCCGTTTCAACGTCCACAAATGTATGAAATGATACTTTTCTTCATTGCATTACGATCAGCGCGGGACACAGCAAACGTCAAGGGTGCATCAGAATAGATTTGTATCAACATAAAATAACTAAGTTAGTGGTCATAAAATAATAGTTTTGAGTACACACATTTAGAATTATTTTCTTACAAAGACAATGTCAGTAGTGATAATTTTTTTTTAAATAATATATAATGTTACCACAAATATGGTTGTCAGTTTTTTTTCACATCAAGAATCATATTCATACATAAAGATTCATTTTATACAGAGAAATAAAATTTGGAGGTGGTTTATTACATCCAACAATTAAAATCATAGTAGAATTTATCAAATTCAAATTCAAAAAATTTATTCACATTCAATATTTAAAAAACAGGTAAGTTGTCTAATAATAATAATAATATTATGGTGAATAAATGGAGATTCGACTCACGAGGTGGAATTCCACCTGTTTGTGAGCTTTGACGTAATAAAAATAATACTAGTTCAACATAGAATTTAACTGTAGACTTCGTACAAAGCATTAAATAGAGAAAAAAAAAAGTATATGTACAAACATACATGTATACAGAACAAAACACAATATGTAGTACACATCTATAGATATATATACACACACATACACGATGCACAAAATATGAATTAAAAACTAACAAGTTATTGACAAGGTCAATGGTATGAGAAATGCATGACAGTATATTAACAAATGTATTGGATGTAAACATTGTGAGATCATGTATTTTCAATAATATTCTTTATTTCTTCACGAGGGGTATTCAGTAACAAAATTTTATTTATATTATATTAGTTTATTTATGCTTCAGGTAATGTATGACTGAATCTCTGAACTTCCTCAGGCCAGTGATAGTTTTCAGCTCTTGTGGTAATGAGTTATAAGCTTTGATTGCTTGGTAGTATGGTCCTTTCTCATAGTAGGTTGAGTTATGGTAAGGGACAGATAGTTCATTACGTTGTCTATTGTTGAGGTTCATGTTTGCAGAATATTGATCAACATTTCTAGGAAATAGGTGGGGATATTTCTTTACGAAGTTGACAAGGCCCAGGAAGTACAACGAGGGCACTGTCAGGATATCAAGTTCGGAAAAGTATGGCTTACAGGATGTCTTACGATCTAGATTTAAGATACATCTTATAATTTTTTTGTGATACAAATATTCTTTGTGAGCTTGATGAAGAACCCCAGAATATAATACCATAGGATATTATCAACTGCACGTGAGCATAGTAATATGTTCTCAAACAACTAGTGGATACTTGATCTTGTAGATATCGTATAACTCCACAGATGGAGCTCAGCCTATTATTCAAAGTGTTAATGAGGGATTTCCAGCTGAGGGTCGAATCAAGCGTAACACCCAAAAATTTTGTATAATCTGATGTTGGAATCGATTTACTTTGAAGTTTCACATATGAAGATTCATTATAATTGTTTCTTTTGCTGAAAGTGATAAGGCTTGTTTTTCCAACATTTAACTTGAGCATGTTTTCATCACACCATGTGCTCATACTAAGAGATATAGTTGATGCTTTTGTTGAGAGTTCTGACATACTACTTCCTGTAACAACTACAGATGTGTCATCAGCAAATTGATATATGTTATCAGGATATAAGGCTAGAGGCGGATCATTAACATATAATAAGAAAAGCAGTGGTCCAAGAATCGATCCCTGTGGTACGCCCTTTATGATACTAGCTTTGTTAGATAAGTATTGATTTTGTTCATTCATTATGGCAACAACTTGTGAAAGATTTGATAGATATGACTCGACAAGTTTATAATCCGCACCTCTGATACAATAGTCTTCCAATTTGTTCAGTAGTTTTTTATGGTTTACCATATCAAATGCCTTTGATAGGTCAAAGTATAGACCTACTGGAGTGTCATTCCTTTTTACGCTCTCTGTGATATGTTTAATTGCATTGAAGATGGCTAGTTCCGTGGACATACCTTGTCTGAAGCCAAATTGCTGGGCATTTAGAATATTGTTCTGATCTATAAATGATAATTATATATTATATATTACGCGTTAACAAATTTTGGAAGTAGATGGGAGAAGTGATACTGGCCTGTAATTATTTATATCATGTCTACAACCTTTTTTGTAAACAGTTCAACTTTGTCAGTTTTCAGATCGTCAGGAAAAATACCCGCTGATAAGCTTTCATCAATGAAATTCACCAAAGGGTCACATATATATCCAGCAACTTTTTTGAGAATGACAGGTGGTACGCCATCTAACCCGCATGAATATTTTGGTTGCATTTCATTTATTATAGATTTCTATTTGGCTAACTGGTTTGAAGGATATGGAGTTTTTAGTATGTGATACCTTACTATGTCCAACACTTTGGATAGTTCCATCCTGAGTGTAAAAGTTGTTAAAATTATTTGCTACTTCGGTGGGATTAGTGATAGATCATCCCTCGGAATCTTTCATGTCTATAGGTCTATTTCCAATTTTGCTGTTTTTTTGGGCTTGATTGAATATGCTCCAGACTGTCTTACATTTATTTTGAGAGTTCAAGATCCTACTGTCATTTTGTGACTTTTTGTAATCTGACAAATATCTTATATAAGCCTTTTTTTCCTGTTTATATATAATTAGTATGTTTTCACATTCAGTGTCTTTATAGAGTTTGTGTAAATCTACAATATATTGTGAGTAGTTTTTAATGTCTGGTGTTACCTAATTTGTTTCGTAACTTTTGACCTGCACTCAAAATATGCATCCAACTAATTAATTCATTATACTCGCAGGATTGACATCATAATATAGCATTATAAATAAGTAGTTCCAGAAAACTAATATTATAATCTTGCCGGGTTATTGTTATATGAGCAGTTTATTTTCGAAACCTTCCAGATGTTCACGAAGCAGTTAGAATGTAACCAGGGACGGCCCTAGGACAGTGCAAAAGGTATAGCCACATAGAGGATGAGGGATAATCGTTCTCATAGCAATTTTATCTACTGTTTGGAAGTGATTATTTTGTGATGGATGGATTCTTTCTTTGTGTTAAGAATTGGTATATAATTCTATACAAATGAAAAAGGGCAGATTTCTAATCTACCGCGAAAAGTTGCTGCATTAATTAGAAACAGTTTTTTCTGAAAACACGTTTTCTTAGTCCTCAGCGAAACCCGGCGAAACCTCAGCGTTGTTAACGTTTTTGAAACCAAATCTGTTTCCGTTTTCGGAGTTTACTCACGAATATTTCTCTTCTAAGTTCGTTTCCGAAAATTTCAAAATGTTTACAACGATGAGTATTTTGATAAATATTAATTCTTGTAGTTTTTTTTTAAGGAAAATTTGAGTTATACGAGAAGTTGATGACTAATAATTGAACGTGTTCCATTCGGAAGGAACCGTTTTTTTTCAATTATCGCCACAATTTATTAGAGTAGATTGAAAATCTGCCCTTTTACACTTGTGTAAATTCCAATATAAATTCTTACTTTTTCATATTCTGGTAGGTTAAAAACCCAAAAAAAAATTCGGAGTGAGCAATTTTTTACGCACACAAGCAATATAGTTCAGCAATCGATGACCTTGTTAATCTGTTAAAGTTCAACTCCTCAAGAAGTGGAACGTTGTATTGATAGATGGGCAAGAAAAGTTCAGCATGCTTGGGTGGCAGAAGATAGAGGTGGGTAATAATTCTAAACGCAAGGACTAGATTATTGGGCGGAGTTCGCTTTTGATAACAAGAAAATAAAAATTGAAAATAATATAATTTTAACCAAATATTAAAAACTGAATAGAACCAAAAAACCTATATCACAATGAGTTTCTATCAAATTATAGCCCTGCAACATAAAAACCGTGGTACATCATCGTTGTCGACCTAAAATTACCCCAATGGTGCCAATTTACTGATATTAAAGCATTCTTCATCAAGGCACCTCCAGGAGTGCAAAGGGGTAACTTCCTCCTACAAGAAGGGAAGGAAGACAGTCAGAAGGCGAAAAGCGTCAAATTTTGACTTTTACCCGATTCCATTCTTGATATCAGTTCAGATGCTC